>CAUYMX010069591.1:0-43095 GCA_963573855.1 Lepilemur septentrionalis | reverse complement strand
TCACTGAAAATCATTTAATTGTACACTTAAAATGGAGTGTTGGTTGTACATAGATACAGTTGGAGCACTGTGTATGTACTCTCTGGACTACTTTGACAGAGTAGGTTTTTGAATGTAACAAGATAAGTCAACTTGAGTGGTGATATATTTTGGGGAATCACCTCACTACAAATTGTGACTGTAAACATTGTACTGTAAATGTTTTGTAGTTTTCCCCCAATAAAATTTTAGGAAGAAAAAAAAAAGAATCCAAAATACAAAGAATGAAGTAAAATTATCTTTATTTATAGAAGACATAATTTTATATAGAGAACCACTCTGAAAAAAAATCTTTTAGAATTAATAAACAAATCTTTAATCTTTCAGGATTCAAAATCAACATATAAAAATCAGTTCCATTTCTATGCACTAAAAATAAACAATTTGAAAGAAATCAAGAAATAATCCCATTTACAATAGATAAAAAATACTTAGAATAAATTGAACCAAGGAGATAAAAGATCTATGCCCTAAAACTATAAAACATTGATGAAAGAAATTTAAGACAACACAAGGAAATGGAAAGATATTTCATGTTCATGAATAAGAAGAATCAACATTGTCAAGATATACACACTACTCAAAATGATTTACTGATTTAATACAATCCTTATCAAAATTCCAATGGCATTTTTCACAGAAACAGGGAAAAAAATTCTAAAATTTGTATGGAACTGCAAAAGATCCCAGAAAGCTAACATAATCTTGAGCAAGAAGAACACAGCTGGCAGTATCATACTTCCTGGTTTCAAATTATATTACAAAGCTGTAGTAATCAAAACAGTATGATAATGTCGTGAAACAGACATATAGACCAATAGGACAGACTAGAAAGCTTAGATATAAACCCACACGTGTATGGTCAACTAGTCTTTGACAAAGGTGCCAAGAATAAATGATGGGGAAGGGATAGTGTTTTCAGTAGGAAGTGTTGGGAAAACTGGATATCCACATGCCAAAAACAATGAAATAGAATCCTATACACAAAAATTAATTCAAAATGGATTAAAGATTTAAACATAAAATATGAAACTGTAACATTGTTAGAAGAAAATATGGGGAAAATGTTCCATGGCATTGGTTTTGGCAATGATTTTTTTTGGAAATGACACCCAAAGCACAGGCAACAAAAGGAAAAATAGACAAGTGGGACTACATCAAACTAAAAAGTTTCTACACAGCAAAGAAAATAATCAACAAAATTAAAATGCATGGATTTGTAGAAAATATCTGTAACCATATATTGGATAATAAGCAAATGTGCAAAATATATAAAGTACTAACACAATTCAATAGCAAATAAAAAAGAACAAATGATTTTATTAAAATTGGGCAAAGGGCCGTAATAGACATTTTTCCAAGGAAGTCATACAAGTGATTAACAAGTATATGAAAAGGTACACAATTGAGGGGAAACGGAGGAAGGGAGAGCAGGGGACGCGGGTGCGGCAGGCCCATAAGGAGGTCAGCTGCTCCTCCCTGCGGGCCAAGTCCCTAAGACAGGGGTCGCCACAGAGGATAAGAAAATTGATAGCAGATAGAGAGAATAAAAGAATATACAGAGACTAAGGTATGGTTTATAGTTTTATATAAAGAGATTGGAATAATCACAGCGGGGAATTTAGGTGACTAGATCATATCTCCGTGTATAATCTAGCAATATGGTTAGATTCACATAGGTTTTTATAATCACAGATCTCAAATACTAGTTGTCAGGGTTACACATTTGCATATCGGGGAATGCAGGTGCTAGGGGAGCAGGATTACACAGGTAGTGGGTTAGGGTCAAAAGTCCTCTCAAAGGGCTACTAACAAGTCTTTATCTAGGTGAACAAACAGGTACAAAGTCTTTCAGGGGCTAGCTTCTAAGTTCTAAGAGGCAGTCATCAATTAACAGAAGTATAATACAAGGGGTATAGTGACTCCATATTTCTTTGATGTAGTTATTGTGGACTTAAAGGTAAATAGACAATCAGTCAGGAGTGAACAGGAAGCTTGATTTTCTACAAACAGGTTGTTTATGACAGAGAGGCATGTCTCAGAGCAAAGTACACTCATTGTCTCCGGCTCCCATCCTGTGGGCTAGATATTTACTGTGTCTTCCCTTTGAAAGCACCGGAAAGTCCACAGAGAGATAACCAGGGAGTCCCTTGGATTGCTTCCCTACCGGAGATTTGAAAGCTCTCCCATGATAACAGCCTCTGGTAAGTGAACCATTGAGTTCACACATTCTTTCAGGGCAAAACCCTGCAAACTTCTGTTTCTGTCTTTAGTATAGCAATATTGGGTGATACAATAAAATAACAATCTTACAAGCCACATTTCATTAATTCCTCAATCATATTCCCTTAACATGCAATATCACTAATCATCAGGGAAATGCAAATCAAAGTCCTAATGAGATATTGCCTCACATTTGCCAGAATGGTGATTACCAAAAAGTCAAAAGGTTAACTAGTGCTGGCAAGGCTGTGGGGGAAAATGTACTCTTACGCATCGTTGGTGGAAAGTGAATTGTTTCAACCAGCACAGAAAACAGTATGGAGGTTTCTGAAAATATCAAAGATACAACCATTATATGATCCAATAATCCCATGTCTTGGTGTACGTATACCCAAAGAAATTGGAAACAGAATTGTGAAGAGATATCTGCATTCTCATGTTTATTGCAGCATTATTCACAATAGCCCAAATAGAGAAACTACCTCAGAGCCCATAAATGGATGAATGGGTAAATAAATTGTTGTATATATGCACAACGGAATATTATTCAGCCTTAAAAAAGGAAACCTTGCCATTTATGAGAACATGAATGAACATGGAGGACATTATATGAAGAGAAATAAGCCAGACAGAGAAAAGCAAATACCCTTTAATGTCATTTGTGTGTGGAATATATAAAAGTCAAACTCACAGAAACAGAGTGGAAGGGCAGTTGAGGGGTGGGGAAAATGAGAAGATTATGGCCAAAGAGTACAAAATTATGATTATAAAATAAATAAGTTCTGTGAATTTACCGAGGTGTACAGTTAACCACATCATTTAATTGTACACTTAAAATGGAGTGTTGGTTGTATGTAGATACAGTTGGAGCGCTATGTATGGACTACTTTGACAGAGTAGGTTTTTGAATGTAACAAGATAAGTCAACTTGAGTGGAAATATATTTTGGGAAATCAGCTCACTACAAATTGTGACTGTAAACATTGTACTGTAAATGTTTTGTAGTTTTCCCCCAATAAAATTTTCGGAAGGAAAAAATAAATAAATAAATAAATAAATAAATAAATAAATTCTGGGACATAATGTTTAGCATGATGATTATAATTAATAACAATGTGTTAAATGCTTTAAATTTGTTAAAAGAACATATCTTAAGTACATGGACATGTTAATTAGCTTGATTGTGGGCATCATTTCACAATGTACAGTTGGTCCTCTGTGTCCATGGGTTCTCCAACCATGGAGTCAACCAACTGTAAATCAAAAATATTGGAAAAATTGTGTCTGTTCTGAACATGTACAGACTTTTCTTCTTGTCATTATTCCCTAAACAATCCAGTAGTATAACAACTATTTACATAGCATTTACATTGTATTAGGTATTATACATAGGGAATGATTTAAAGTATACAGGAGGCTGTGCATTGGTTATAAGCAAATACTACTCCCTTTTCTATAAAGGACTTGAGCATCTGTGGATTTAGCCATCTGTAGGGGCCCTGGGACCAATCTCCCACAGATGCTGAGGGATGACTGCGCACGTATATCTAAGCATTATGCTGTACACCTTGAATAAATATTTTTTTGTCAATTATATCTCAATAAAGCTGAACAAAGGGAAAAATTTCAATGTGTTGAAGTTTAATTCTTGTTTTGGTTTTACTCTTGAGTACATATTTTATTCATATCAAATAACTTTTTTTCTGATGAACGCTTTTTGCCTTAAAATTTATACTCGTCAGTATTAGTATTACCAGCCATGAGTTCTTTCATTATTTTTTCTATTTGCTTTTGTCCTTTTTAACATCTTTGGTGTTTATTTTATTTTCACCTGGTACATACGGTTTGTATAGGTGTGTGTTGTGGAAAGGTTGAGTGAAAGCCTCAGACTTTTTTTATGGGTTGGAATGTACACTTGGCAGGATTTACACGTAGGAGCACAGCTTGGAGTGAGCTGTGTGGAGAGCTTGCTTGAGGCAGACACACAAGGAGGGGCTTCCTAAGCGTATTTTGACACCAGATGGCATAAGCTCATGTGCCCACCATTTAGAGAATTACCAAGAACGCTGGTCACCTGGCCTCAGAGGGCCTTCAGGAAGCTCTTAGGGCCAACTGCTCACTGCCTGGCAATACAGAGAAAACTCCCAGGGTGATCATCAGAAAATCCTCCTTATTTGCACAGGATTTTTGAACATATCACTTAACAGTATTTTTAAAAATAACATTAGAGAGTCGTTAGCTTAGAATAGAGGAGCTTAACCAATTTATAATTTTGATTTGGAACTTTTTAATCCCAATGCATATTTTCTGCATTTTGAAAGCATTTACATATTTAGTTACATTATTTTATTTTATTCATTGCTTCTTATTATTTCTACTAAAATGTAAATACTCTATTTGAAATGCAATAAGTTGATGCATTTAGTACTTTAATGATGTAATTTAACCTATATCTCCAGGTAATGTCAAAGACTATAGTGTGTAACAATAAGACTCCTTGAGATTTTACTGGTTGTCAGACGACATCCTTTAATACAAAGTGTTTTCTTTGTATCACAGAAATTAATCCTCACAATGTTTCTATGAGGTCAATACTATTAATTATATCCAGTAATATAATGTGGGCATGGCTACCACAGCTTTTTTTTTTTTTTTTTTTTGGTTAGCACACTTTTTAATATATTTTCCTCAATCTTTTATTTTTGAACTTTCCATGTTCATAAACCATGTCTCTAGTAGTGTATAGTTAATTTCTTTAAAAATGTAGCTGGGTAATATTCATCTTTTAATTGGAATATTTATTCTGTTCACATTTAATGTAAAATCTGCTATCACTGTGCTTATTATATTCATCATCTTTTTGTATTCTGTTTGAATCAATTGTGTTATGATCTGTTTTCTCTGTGTTTCTGCTTTCTTTTGGAATGGTAAAATATCTATTTATAATTTTACTTTTTAATCTATTAACTTGTTATTTATACATTATTTCTCTTTTATTTTATTATTGCCTGGAGACCACAAATTTCACCTTTTGCTCATCACGATCAAATACAAATTTTTGGTTTTATCATTTTTTCAATAAAGCTGAAATCTTAGAAAACTTAAATCCTACTTACTCTTTTCCTACTTTTTCCAGAATTGTTGCTTGCATTTTTAATTCTATGGAACAAAACCTCAAACATTTGACTGATTTTTACACACTCTGTTGCTCTCCTTTCTTTCAAGTATTTCTGTATCACCCCTCTGGGGTCATTCTACTTCATATCAAACTCTCTCATCTATTCCTTTTAAGACAGGCCTGCTGGCAATAAATTCTGTTTTTGGTTTACCTATTGTTTATATTACATATTCAATTTGGAAGAGTATTTCATGGGCTCTAGAATTCTGGATTGACAGTTTTCTTTTTCTTTTCTTTTTTTTTTTTAATTCATGTATTTATTTTTGCTGTTAAGAAGTAATCTGTCAGTTTCATCACTGTACCTCTGAAGGTAATGTTTACTTTTTACTTCTCCTTGGAGAGCCTTGCCCCTCCTAAGTAATCAATTCGCTTGGTTGCTATGCAATCTCAGCATCTTGGTCCTCAAATGGGCTCAGGAAATATGATTTTGTTTCTTACCCAGATTTTCCCCATTATTAGGCTGAGACAACATTACTTGTAGCTTTGTGCATCCTGAGCAGAGACAATGATTTAATGATCAGGAGACAGATTATAGGTCAAAGAAGAAACTGCAAGGGAAATTAGAAAGTATTTCTAACTGAATGATAATGAAAGCAAAGAATATCAAAACAGTGCTTTGAGGAAAATGTATAGCTTTAAAGGTTTGCATTAGAAAATAAATAATCATAATAAATGTAAATTTATAAAAGTTGTAGATTTCTAAAATAACAAAAATAAATGTTTTATAAGAAATACATCTAATGTATCTAAGAATGGAGAAAAGATGTATAAGAATGGAACTGAATACATAATTGAATGAACAATAGACTGAATTAAGTCAAAACTTTCAACCTCCTTTTGAACATTATCATGTCTTCCACTTGTGGACCCAATCACACTGATTCCCAACAAAGCCTGTCTTCCTCCCCATTATCGGCTGAGGGGGCTGCAGTCTCTTGAACTTGGCATGTCCAAAGCATGCTATTCACCACGTGGCATCTGCAATATTGTCTCCTCATGTATCCCTTTATTCACAGAAAATGAAAATTTCCCTCTTCATATGATCAGGCCCCCAAACTCAGTCGTCCTTGAATCTAGTCTTGCTCGTACACACCGTAACAAGTATAAACTAGCAAGTCCCATTGGTTTAACTTCCAGATACATCCAGAATCTGGCCACTGCTCTACAGCTCTCTGCTACCACCCAGCAGTTGGATGGCAGTTTCTTTTCTGGTCTTCCTGCCTCTCCCCTGCCCCTTGGATTTTATTATCAAAGAGCAGTCAGAGTGACTACTACATTGAAACTTGTCAAGTCAGGTAGTCAGGTCACACCTCTCTTTAAATTCTTCAGTGGCTTCCCATTTCACAGAGAATAAGCACAAAAATGCATGCAGTAAATGCCCTCATGTTTGTTACATCATCAACCTCATCTTCTGCTGCAGAGCACTGGTAACTTGGCTCCAGTAAGGCCTCCCAGCAACCCTGGAGCGAATCACCCTCCCGTACCCATCCGTCAAGAACGCGGTTCCCACCTCCAAGGCAAGGCTCCCTGGCTTCCGTACCTGCCAGCACACTGTCTCAGGCCCTTCGGTCCTTAACGCCACCTTCCCAGGGAGAAATTCCCGACTGTCTTATGTGAATGGCACCACCCTGCCCCGTCTGCCACTTCTCGGTCTCCATTCACTCGTCAGTGCTCAGCTGTACTTAACATTCTGTTTTCTGTACTTTGTCTTTTATGGCCCATTTCACTCACAGAATGTAGACTGCTCAAGGGCAGGAATTTAGGTTTGTTTTGTTCACGGCTGTGCCCTGGCCTTTCCAACACTAATGGGCACAAGGTTGGACTTCAGTACACTGAACTGGCAGATCGGTTGAATGAATGTGTTTTCTAGCCAGGTTGGTGCTTAGCTTGCCTCATTGCTTAGGTTGAGTGGGTTATGACACAGCCTGAGGTTAAGTACGTAGTAGGTGTAGTGCCAGCCCTTAATTCCAAGTATGTCAGAAGAATTCAGGTGTGTCAGACTGGGTTTTCACCAAATCGCCATCACAGTTTCACCTAGAGCTAACCCCAGTCCGAAAGCGTATGAGAAAGGCAGTCGGGTTGGACAGACTGTAGCCTCGTGTATCAGAGGAGGGATATATATTTTTGCTAAACTTTTTCTTTTCCTCCATGAGAACCATATAGATTCTACCTAGGCCTCTGGTCACTACTGCATTGTCACAGCAAAATGAGAGGACCTCAAGCATGAGAGCCAGAGCTCGTGAAGTGGTTTTAGATGACCTTAAACCTGCCGAGCCCGTTAGGAGCTGGAGAGCGGTGGCAGTGGGAGCAGGCCCCTCAGGCACACCTGTGCGTTCTCTGCAGGGACTCTCAGCACTTCCCTCAAGGAAGGAAAGAGCAGCTTCTTGAGCCCCAAGCCCTGGTAAAGGAGACTGCAGCGTAAAAGTGGGAAGGAGGAGGGGACATTCTTCCCATTTCCAGAGGCCTTACTTCTTTCCCTCCCCTTTGCCTATGAGTTAAGTGACCTAAATGGTCGATATTTAAGAGGAAAGAAATAGTGCAACATGCACAGAAATCAGAGATGGGCAAAAAATTCTGGTGGCTGTGAGTTTTCATATGACCATATTTTGAATTTTATAATTAATTAAATTATTTGTGTATTAATTTTTTTACATAGAACTAAATATAGATTTTATTCTGAATATTAACAAGGGTAAAGTTAAGATTAAACAAGACTTTCACAATGGAATCTTATAGATTCTCATATCAAAGGAAGCTATTGATAGCTGATCCTCCCCTTTTAAATTATTTTTCTTTTTGGTTTCTATAAAAGCTCGAGGTGTTTACACAAGGCTGGCCTCTCCCCAACTTGACATATTGAAATCCATTTGGAGAAAGGTATTTCCAGTCATCATTTTTTTCTCCTGACAAATGTTAAAATATTTGCAATATAATTTTACAACAGTTACCCAAGCTCCAAGGACCTGGAAGTTCTTCATAAGGACAATGCTTCTATAGCTGTTTTTGGAGAAATTGGGAATGTATAACTGTTGGAGAATCTCTAATTAGTGTGCTTAAATACTTTGCTGCCATATCTCAAGGGTATGTGCAAATCCATTCCTTGATCTGCTGTCTACACAGCTCAGCACATTCACAGGAGAGATATTAAAAATGTCACACTAGCCAATTAACCAACCTACTGAAATACATGTGAAACTGTAATAAAAAGGGATTCTCCAGCAGCACTCAATGCTATTGTCAACGGTAACAAAAACTTTTTTCTGAAAGGATGTAAGGCAATTAATTTATCAATTGCAAAAACGAAATATGTTGTAAACATATTTAAATATTTTCAGTATGTTTATCATCCAATCCTTCACTGATTCATTTTGAAGAAATATTTACTCAGTGCTAGCTATGCACCAAGCACTGGGTAAAGACCCGTGTTTCTGTGGCAAGCAAGCAAGGCACTCTCTGTCCTCATGGAGCATGTACACTAGTAAGGGAGACAGAAAATAAACAGGGCCATGAATAGGCAAAGAGGTGACTCTAAACTTTTAGTTTCAATGGAATAAGAAAGGGTGTTTTAATCTTTCTAACCGTGAATGCCAAATAAAATGCCTGGATACTCCTCCTTCTAGGACATGAAGTGTAATTTTCCTGTGAGTGTGGACTGGACTGTTTCCATAGAATGAAGCATGAGAAGAGAAAAAAATAATAACTTTACTGTGGGGAGAGCTGGCAGGTGTCACCTTAACCAAGGGATCAAGGTTAACATGACCAGTGATGAGTCATGTTGATCGCCTCCAGGACACTACGTGACGATAAGCGTACTTCACTCTGTGGGCTTCTTCCCTCAAACCCATAACCCCAGTCCGGCTGGAGAAAACATCAAACACAGATTCAAGATGTATTTTAGAGGCCAGTTTGACAAGATGTGAAGATGGGCTGCATATAGGAGGTAGGGAAACGTTAGCAACAAAGTCTGACTCACTGGTTTCTAGATTAAATAGCTATTTTTGTTGGTTTTATTATCTAGGTAGGGAAAATAGATTTGAGACTGTTTTGGTTTGGAAATCTGATGGTTGAGATACTCAGGCTGCATGTAGGATCACGAAGTACCACACATATACCTAGACTTGCTGCGTCCAAGTGGAAGTTAGAAGAGAAAAGGTATTTGAATCTACAGGATACCAGGAAGGGATGAGGGTACATCTAGAGGGCAGCTAGAGAAGGGACCAAAAAGCAAAGGGGACAAGGAAAGAAAGGCTGAGAAGTTAAAGAAAATCAGAAAAGAATGAAACCAAGAGAGGAGAGGTTTTCAGGAATAACAAAATCAGCAAGAGTGTTGAATGAAGTCAAGAGGGTGCATAAGGAGGAAGGTGCTTCGTGTGGCTGCTCAGAGCACAGAGCATGGTGATTTCGAGGACAGTTCCAGGACAGTGATGGGAAGTATAGGGCATGCCTGTGGCTGGTGAAAATGACCCAGTGGTGAGAACTTCTCACATACCTCACCAGGATTTGGCGTCACAGGTTCACACACGTCTTAATGGGACATATAATGTGATTCCACTTAAAGACATTGCCAAAGAAACTAATTTCTGAATTGGTTTTAAGAAAAAAAAAATAGCATTATTAAGGTGCTTAAGACCTCTAATAAGGAGAGGTAGTAACTCATTTTGTTTTGTATTATTTTATTTTAGTGTTGCATTTGCTGCCATGACGCTATACCCCATCTGGTAATTTTTCATACATGCATTAATTTCCTTGATAGTTCTATGCTTTTTCTTTCTGGGCCTTTTATTTCTATCTCAATTACTATTTTATTAATCTTTTGATATATGTGTTTCTGGTTATAACTTCCCTAATAGAGTCAAAAAAAGTCAGAGCATAAATAAGTAAAGTAGTTGAGGTTGAAGGGATTCGTTTAATCTTCAAGTCATTTAAATGACCCTGATTCACAGCCAACATGATAAATCACTTGAAATTTGCCACCGAATATGAAACATTTATGAATTATTTCAAAGAACAGAAACAGTCTTAATGTTGTAATTAATTTACAGTATTTATTTTTTCTTAAAGATTTTACATGGGGAAGTGGATGAGCCACTGATGCACAGAGATTTCTCATCATGTCGGGGAATTTTAATGACACATTAATGGTTAACTTTTTATACCAATCATGAAAAAATATGCTGTTCTTATATAATTAAGCAAAAACATATGAATCAAATTTAATTTTGTTTTTATTCATTTGCTGCACAATTGTATGGCTATATCTGATTTGGAAAAGACTATAATTAGTTGAGAAAATGTGCTCTACACTGTGAAAAATAAATGTGCACCTTGTAATGGAAAATTTCAATGTTATGATAGTTTTTGTGAAAATAAATGGGATAATAATGCTAATACTAGCATTATTTGACATCTAGTAACCACTTACTGTGTGTCAGGTGCCATCCTAAATGGTAAATGAGGGTTTTTATCTAATCTAATCCTCCAACAACCTTATCAGTTTAGTGCTATTGGTTATTTCTACATAACCAGACAACTAAGAAAATAATTATTCTGCTCAAATTTACACAGCTAATAAGTTTCAGAAACTAAACTTGAATTCAGACAGCCTGATGAAATATGAAAACAAGTTTCCTATGAGCTAAAAATATCTGGACTCTGTCTACTGTCCTTCATCCCCAGTGGTCCTGCCCCCAGTGACCTGCTGGCTTCCTCCCTCAAGCACCTGTGCTTTTCTGCCTGGCATCTTTTCCTGGCCACATGAGCAGGCTGAAGTGGAGCACCAGGCAGGGTGGAAGCGCCTGCATATTAGTGCACCAGGGAACAGCCCTCAACCAATGAAGGATTGATCCCCAGGCTTCCCAGCCTCCCAGCTTGCCTGTAACTGAGGATTGCTTTGCTCAGCCCCCCCAGAGGGACCCCCCACAGTAACATACTCATTAACGCACCCTGCCATGGGCTTTCCTTCCTGTCCTGCTTCACTTCTCCATTACAAGGATCCCCTCCTAAATCACCTCCTGAATAAATTACTTGATTTCAAATCCTTGCCTGAGGCTCAGCTTCTGCAGAAAGCCAGGCTAAGACAGGCACTGCGGCAAACACACTCAGCTATGGAGAGAGCACTAGCTGGCCTCGGCTTGCTAGTCCATAAAGCTGTGCACTTTTGTTAGGGCCCATGTATGAGACAAAAACTCAAAACTAGTGAGCACAGAAAAAGCAAAATTGAGAGGGTCTGATGATTCCAGGCCCCAGTGAGTTGCTGATAGCTACCTTATGATGCCATAGCGGTGCAGCTGGTATCATTTCCTATCACATGAAGGCAAACTGTATTCCAGAGATAGCCAGAGGGCTTAGCGGCTGACTCACAGGCTTTCTTAATAGCCACTTATAGAACTTCTTAATAGCATTACTATAATGAATACCAGGAAATGGTTGCTGATTGATTTAAAAGCAAGCTAAATAGTTATTCTGGAAATTTCCTTGTAGCCATTAACTAGCTCTGTGAATACTGAATCAGTTAACCTCATTGGGTTTAGTTACCACATGGGAAGTTTGGAGACTACTGGATGCTTAAATGAGATGTTTACAAAATACCCAGATCTTTGCCCATAACAATAAATATTTGGTTATTGTCCATGTTCAGTAAACATTTGTTGAGAAATACTTACTTTCATTATTTCTGAGGACTAAATGGTAATGTTTCCCAAGAATGTCTTGGTAGATAGCAGATTTATTTTTTAAAAATTTTGGGTTTTGATACATAAATTCCTTTCAGTGATAATTTTTGAGTTATTACAAACCCCAACTTCTATTTTCTGTGTGAAATGCCTCTAGCTATGAATAGAAAAACTTAAGCTCTCATTCAATCGTATAAAGAAATCTCTTTATTCATCACAGGAGATTTGCCAGATGGAAATCAGCAGGTGTTCACCCCATACCCAATAATGGGGACCGGAACAGGAAAACATATTTGTGATGGAATTTCTTTGACATCTCTGAGTCATTGCAGGTACTCAGATGTTTTGCTATCATCACTCTAAGTTTTTCCACATGTATCAATAATTTATTTGTAAATATTTTAAGCAATTTCTATTTGTCAAATACTGTTAACATCATGGGAAAGATAGTGATGAAATAAATTAGGACCTTACCCATAAGCAGTATAATGTCTACTATATATTACAGAACATAAATGATGTAATATCAGGGATTTTAAAAAGAACTAGCAGTATATGGGACGAGATCATGATAGTAATGACATTTTAGAATGAGTTGTCATGGAAGGGCTCTTTGAGAAAATACAATTTTAGCAGAGAAGGAAATGAGAGAGTGTGAAGTATTACTGGACTATAAGTATTGGACAGTCAGTGTTTAAGGGGCGGAGTCTGCTAAGCTCAGTTGAAGAGACATACCCAGACATGCTTAAGTTTTTAATGGTTTTGTCTGCGTAGTGAGGCTACATATATGCAAATCCATAAATACAATGGTAAGTAGAAACTAATGGGTGCTGTGAGAGGCATAAACAATGTTTTGGGATACAGTGGAGGAAGAGAAAGTTTTTAGTTTGGAGGACATCAATCAGGGAAGCTTCATGTAACAGGAAGTATGGCACATCTAAGGTCAAGCATGGATTTTAAGAGTAACCAGGTTGAGAGAGGTATGGGAGTGCATGGTCCAGTCATTAGGCTCAGCAAAGTGAAGGCTGTGGAAGGTGAACAACAAATCACTTGGTTGGAGAGCAAGATAAATGAAAGGCAGTTAAAGGAAGAGCATTTCTATCTCCATTATTATACTGTGAAATTCTCTAAAACAGATCAGTAACTTTATCCATCTTTATAGCAATAGGACCTGGAGAATAGTAGATATTCAGCAAATCACAGTTGAGTAAAAGAACGAATGATTCATGAATAAATTACTTCAAACACTAGGGTTTGATTTCTGCCTCTAAAACCCATTGCCTACCACTTGAGTGACCTTGGGCAAGTACATTAACTTCTCAGTCTCAGCTTTTTTGAAATGGCAATCGTGAGCTTACGCCTGCCATTTTCCAAGGACTAATCACTCAAGTGAGTGAAGATAAAATGAAGGTATTTTTGTATATTAAAAGACATAAAGAGATTCTTTCCATATATTCTTTATGATGAGAAAATGGAAGATGTTCTCCAGCTCAACTGTAGGTTTACAAATCATGAATAAGATGCCATCCTGTTCTAGATATCCACCTGAAGGAAAGATGTAAGAACAAGAGTATTTACCCTAAAATATTATATACCTTAAAATATCTACAGTAGAAACAAGTGATATTATAAAACTAAGCTAAACTTAATATGCATACATTCTTTCTAAAATGTAAAGGAACATATGAGTTCATATATATGTCTATATCTATTTTTACATCTACATCTCCATATATATCTCTTTGAGCTCTCTCTCAATAGATCGATCCATCAGTCTTCTGGTCTATAAGGATATTCCTCACTCTAAATCTGTATATTTTCTCATTTCCTAGACAGTTTTCTCTTACTTTACCTTCACTTTTCCAAGTCTTAGTTTTTGTGTTATAGGAAGACCTGAGCTAACTAAAGTGACAGCCTCTGTATTGTGTGTGTGCTATATGTCAACTGAAAAGAAGCCAAACTCTGTAAAATAGTTTAAAGAGGTTTATTCTCAGCCAAATTTGAGGATCATGACCCAGAGCCACACCCAAGAAGGCTTGAGCAAGTGGACTCGCTGTGGCTGGGTTACGGTTTGGTTTTATACATTTCAGGGAGACAGGGGTTACTGGTAAAGTCATAAATCAATACATGGAAGGCACACATTGGTTTGGCCTGAAAAGGTGGGCCATCTCAAAGCAGGGGGCTTATAGGTTATAGGTGGGTTTAGGGATTAAGGCAAGACAACTAGAAGCAGGGGTTTACAAGTCATTGATGGATTTAGGGATTCTTTAGTTGACAATTGGCTGAAAGAATTAAGCTTTGTTCAAAAAACTAGGAATCAGCAGAAAGGAATGACTGAGTTAAGATAAGGGTCTTCTATCTTTTATGTGATGTTATACCAGAATCAGGTTAGGAAGTAAACTACATCATAAAAAACCTGTTTACTGAGATTTTGTCACCTGTAGATGTGACTCACCAGGTCCCCTTAGAAAGGAATTTTTGGGGGAAAGAAAAAGATCAGACTTCAGTCCTCACAGGAAAAAGAGATGACTCATCACTGGAGATGACGCCAATTGAAATCTGCATAAACAAACCTTTCTGAAATAATCTCTATCTGCCATTAGTCCCCCCCCATTCATTTACCTTCCCACAATTTATACCCCTAGAAGGCTAAACCCTTTTCCTTTGTCTTGTCACTCCTCCACAGATTTATTGCTCTTTGTTAAAGTGGTATATAAACTCTTAAGCCTAACCACTCCTTTGGGTTTTCACTTCCTTTCTGTGAGACTTGTGTGTACATGTGCAAAATTAAACTATTAACATCAAATAAAATATGTATGCCTTTTATTCTTTTCATCCTTTGTCAGTTTAATTTGTAGGGCCCCAGTTACTTAACCCAAGAGAGTAGAGGAAAAAAATTTCCCCCCTCTACACTGCAAAATAGGGATAACAACAGAATCCTACTCATTTGGTGTAGTGAGCATTAAACAAGACCATGCCTCTGTGACACTTAACACATGACCAGCTCATAGTCAATGTTTAATAAATGAGAACGTCTTAGATAGTTTCAAATATTAGTTTTATCCACCCCTCACCCCCCAGGCTCAGCATCTTTGCCCTTTAAGATTTCAGGACAATTTAGAAAAGGCAGAACTGTTCAGTCACAGAAACTTAGCTGATTTTCTTAGTCACAAGCAAGCAAGCAATCTCCACTCCAAGCCTATCTCAGGAAGGAGAACATCCATGAAAATTTTAAAAACCCAAATCCTACAATCTTTTCTTCAAACTCACACCCTCCCATCACATAAGGAGATACTTTGATTAAGCAGGGAGCCACAGGGAGATGGCTTCTCTCCCCTCTACCCAGATCCACTCGCTGGAATACTGCCATCCCCAGATGTGGGGAGAGTCACACAAAGTCTTGTGCCTTTGAAGTATTGGAACTTACATTTTACATTTCAAGAGGGAAGAGGACCATAAATTATTATTGGCAAGAAAGATAGGAGAAACAGGGGAGGTCAGTATTCCAAAGCAATTAGTTGGGATGACAGAAGGAACAAAAGGAAAGACATTATACAAATGGAAGGCCATTCCACCTTGAGAAGATAATGTCTGCTCTGAGCACAGAGGAAGCAGCCCAGTTCATTCCAACTGTTTGAATATTAAGCTTCCTCGTGAGTAATATTAGGACTGGGTAGCATCAAGCCTCTGAAATGTTAATACTTTCATATTCCTCCATAATTATGTTAGTAGCATTAACTGTATTAGGTTTTAATATTTCACAACATTGAACGAGAAGTACAGTAATAAATCTTTCATTTCTCCAAAATAATTTAAACCTCACTGGAGCCTACACCTGTCTCCTTGTGTGCAGGTTTCCTCTGTATAGCTTTTTTAGGTCAACTTAATGGGCGGTGGTCTTCCATAAGGAGTCAATCCTCAGGGAAGAGAACAGAGTCTGATTTCTGTTACACTAGGAGGAAGCCAGCCACAGCTGAATGGGAGAGATCACCCCTCACCTTCTACCCTTTATCCGTGGAACCAGGACTCTTCCTTCACTCCATCTCTTTCTTGTCCACCAGGAGAAAAGGAGATTAGAACATATCCCTCTTCCACCAGCAGAAAAGAACAGAAAACAATAGACACCTGAGGTGGCAAACTTGGGGCA
The DNA here is from genome assembly GCA_963573855.1 of Lepilemur septentrionalis. Lineage (NCBI taxonomy): Eukaryota > Metazoa > Chordata > Mammalia > Primates > Lepilemuridae > Lepilemur > Lepilemur septentrionalis. Next base: position 26,837 of record CAUYMX010069591.1, on the reverse strand, counting down.
GCTTGAATGGCTGAAGATTTATTATCTGTTGGAGAGGGACAGCAGATTTTGAGGAAAAGACATTTGGGGACATTGGCAGGTTTCAAAATTGGAAGAAAAATAAGAAGAGTATTAGAGGACAAACGGCTTCCATGTGCTGGTGGTTCATCCACTCATTGTCAACATGCCCCATTGGTGTCACACATTGCTTCTGCTTAGTGTGTCAGTGCTCAGAACATCCTTCAACTGACCTCAGCTGCCCTTTGAGGGAGGGTCTCGCTCCACTAGATTTGAGCATCTGCTCAAATTTTCCATTCAGAGCCTTCGCCATCCACTCCAAGGTATTAGCCACCCAGAAAGCTCTGTCTTTTTATCCACCCCAGGGGTCCATCCAAGAGCTATTTATCTCCTTTAAGCTCTTAAAAGCTCTTATTTCACTCTTTCAAGACTACAGGGCTACTCACTCTTTAAATGTAGTTCCTGGATTGTTCCTAGGAGGCCCCACAGTTACCCAGGAGCTGCTTCTATTTGTTCCTTAAAGACTGACTATTACTTCCCTCTTCCCAGAGAATAGAGCTTGATTTCCTCCAGAGGGGCCCAGAGCATCATAATACAAAGGCCTTTTGTGCCTCTGGAGAAATTCATCTTCCCAAGAATGATAACATGACCTTCCACAACCTCTCCTGCTAGGGCAGAGAAAATAACTCTAATACTGACATGGCCTCTGCTACATAAACCAAAGTCAGGTTATCTTCGGAGACAGCCTTAGGTGTGCATTAGGATTTCAGCTGCCTGGCAGAAACTTTGCTTCTTAGATTCCACCTCTTCTATCCCCTAATAATAGGATAGAATAATAGGATAGAAACTAAATCTTTCACTCACCAATGGGAAATGAACAGCTAGTGTTTAAACTGGACTGGAACAGGGAAACAAATGGATTTTTTTTCAGTCCAAGAACAAATACTTAAATTTTAAGAAAGTGTTCCTTTCCTTTGACCACAAACATCCCACTTACCTTATTTTTATATTATGAATTTTTGAATGCTAATTACATTTATGTTGTTAACTAAAAAAAAATTAACATGGTTTATACTTCGGGAAAAAAACGGCTTTATTTTTCATAAAGGATGGCAACCTGTTGGGTGGCCATTCCAATGGGTGGGAAGCAGAGGCCCAGCCAGAAGCCAGCCACACAGGCTTCAAAGAAGAGACAAAAGGGAATGAGTTGGGTGGTCAAATATACATATTCAACATGCTATGGGAAGAGTCATGAATATTTACAAAGGAAAATTATATACATGTAATTGTGCTTTCTCTCTCCCATCCCATCATGTCTGGAAACTCAGTTTTAAGGTGTTTCTGGGGTTCCCTTGGCCGAGAGGGGTCCATTCAGTTAGCAGAGGGCTTAGGATTTTATTTTTAGTTCATAATATTAATTATATAATTATATTATTTATTAAGCCCCAATTCCCCAGGCTGGTCTCATGTGTTGCAACATCTGCCATCTCAGGTATCTACTGAATACGAAGAGATTTCTCCTCTGCTCTTTCTGCTGGTGGGGAGGGCAAGCTTTGATACTTCTGTGTTTTCCAGATGGTGACAAGGAAGAGTCCTAGCTCCACAAATGAGGGGTGCAGGCTAAGATGGGGGTCAGTAGATATTTCCACTCTGGGCTGTGGCTTGTTTTCTTGTCAGGTAATTGAAATCAGATATGATGCTAGTTTCCCTTCAAAAACCACTCCCATTTAGGCTACCTGAGAAATGTGTTTGCTTCTTCTAAGTTGACCTTAACTTTGTTCCTTGAGAAATAATAAATCTAGCCTTTTAGCTAAAGACACTAAGGGGACCTCTTGCTCCCTATTGGTCCAAATCTTATCACCAGCTGGGCATTGAGTCAAAAGCACTGAGTGCTAAGGAAAGAAGAAGTGGTCAGACTTACCCAAGGCCATCCAGCTTCAGTACCATTTAACCTTCCTGCTGCGGGAGGAAAGAAGAAAGCCCCTAAAGCAGGAGAAACATCCTACCAAGCCATGGGTCTTGCCCCTCCAGAAGTTCCCAACCTTGGCTGCCCTTTGGAATCATCTGGGGAGATTTTAAAAATCACAATGTCCAGGTTGTACTCCAGACTGATTACATCAGGATCTCTGGGGCTGAGGCCCAGCCATTAGCATTTTGTAAAGCTCCCCAGACGACTCCATGTACAGCCAAGGTTGAGAACCACGGCTCTTACCTCTATAGCCAAAGACAGCCACACCCAAGTGAGTACCATGTGAATGCACAGTGACTTGGCCACTGGTAGACGTGGCCCATTGTTCTGGAATCTGACCCAGTTCTGTTTGTGTTCCTTTATCTTGAAGAGAGATGGGGACAGGAGTGAAGAGTGGCCGGCCACCTCCTCCCCTCACCAACTCTGGTGCTAATGTCGTATGGCTGGAGTACAAAGACTCTCAGGGTCCCTACAATCTCACAACTGGAGGACACAACTGTAAACTAAATAAAAATAAAGTCCGAAGCCCCCATGCCAACTGAATGGACCCTCTCTTGGCCAAGGGGACCCCAGAAAATCCTTAAAACTGAGTTCCCAGTTGCCATGAACGGAAGGAAGTTTGGGCACACCTCTTTATACCCCTTCCCTTTTGGAGCTTGGCTACAACGATTGACCAGCATTAATGTTAAAACAGTGATAGTAAGACTGACAAAGCAGACTCTTTGTGACAATAAGATACTGAATTATCAACAGGACCTAAGGCCATGCAGGGCAAAAGTTAAATCACCTGCAGGCCATCATTTTACTTGACAGATCACTTGAGTGGTATGTTGTGGCTTGTCTCTGATTAACAGACTTCCTTAACTTAAAACATCCAACCCTTTAGACAAAGCTTTACTTCTTTAACCAATCACAAATCAAAGAACCTTTGAACCCACCTATGACTGGTAAACCCCCAGTTCGAGATGTTCCACCTTTTTGGGCCAAACCAATGTATAACTTTCACGTATTGATTTATGATTTTACCTGCAATTCCTAAAATGTATAAAATTCTAACATGTATAAAACCAAACTGTAACCCAAGCACCTCAGGACCACTTACTCAGGGCTTCCTGAGTACGGCTTCCTGGACCAACAGCCACACATATTCAACTCAGAATTAACCTCTTTAAATTATTTTACAGAGTGTGGGATTTTTTTTCTGTTAGTACAACCCATTAGCTGCAGTTAGTGACCACAAACATTTCTGCATAGGAGCCACATTGTTCTACAGTCAGCCTGGTTCCACTGGGGGCCTATTCCCCATCAGGCTCCTGGCCAGCCCTGCCAAAAGTGACAGTGTGTAAGATGTAGAAGGAAGTGAAGCTGCACCAGGGCACTCTGAAATTTTGAGAAGGTGAGGCAGATGCGAAGGTGCTGGCAGGTTCCAGCTTAGCCTCACTGCCCCACACTGTGTCCAGCTTTTCTCCTGGAACACTGCCCTGCTCACCCACAGGGACCCCCAGACGTGACTTCACAGAGGCAGCAGCTATGAAGAGCCAACAGCTTTCCGTGGCTTCTCCGCCAGCCCCTTTGGGGTCTCGCTCCTGAAGCTGAATGTGACCAGCTTCCGGGCCTCCCTGCAAGATCTGACTTGCTCTCCCACGTGTCAGAGCTTCAGGACAGCTGAAGTGCCTTTTCTCTGATCCGCTGCTTCCTTTAAACAGACTCTTATTTCTGCACTTCCTCCCACACTTGTGTAAGGTCAAATTCTCATAACCCCTGATTCCCCAACCCTCATTACAGTCCTGCTTTCTGACCAACACACCACAGAAGGGGATGAGGGAGAGCCTCCCAGAATGTCAGAAATGTACTATACCCTGATCTGTTCAATGGTCATGTGGCATCTATATACATTTTAAGATTCATCAAATTTTACACTGGAGATCTGTGCACTTTACTGTTCATATGCCACATCTCAATGACTTTTTTAAAAAAATGACTTAGGAGACTTTATCAGACAAATAAAACACAACAGTAGGTTGAATGCAAGCCCCCTCTGTCACTTACATGGGCCACAGATTCCCAGCCGCTGAGCATCTCCCCCTGTTGTTGCTACTGCTGCAGTTGCTGGTTCTGCTGAATATGTAACAGTCCTTCAAAGGACTCCTCTGCCTGCTGGCTTTGACAATAAGAGATCATGATTACAAATGGCTTTAGACTAGAGAAAGATCTTTGGTCTTCATTAAGGTTTATTTGTGACTGTTCCAATGGTGGTTTCTGAGAGAAGAGAAAGCTTGCCGATGGTAATTAGGCCCTCCTAATTGCAGTAGTCGCTGATTGCTTGTATTAAAAACATTTGAGGAAGTGTAGCAATTAGAGCTTCGGGAAATATTTAAAAAACAAAGTGAAAAGAGGCCTCACAGTGCAAGGACGCAGAGAGGCAGCCAGGAGCCCCTGCCCAGCTGGAGCGAACCCTTAGCAACCCTAGACGTCTGGGCAGTGCACCCCTGGGACAGTGGCCATGACAGTCTGAGGAAGAAGAGGTGAGTTTCCCCTACCATTCTCCAGACACGGCTGTGAATCTACCCATGAAGAGGCAATTTAGAAGGGAGACATATTGCAAACAATGCATATAGATAATAATAATGCCAGGTATATATTAGTTATATATATACACACACATTAACATGCTAAATCTATACAACAAGCTACCAGTATTGCTCCCATTTTAAAGATGAAGAAACAGAGGTCTTCATTTGAGGAGAAAGTTGAAAACTTTCTCAAGGTCACACACACAGCAGGTGGCAGACCCCAACTCAACCCCAGGTCTGTTTGATTTGAAAGCACATGCCTGGAACTGATCTATTATTCTGTGTCTTCCTCAGTCCCAGAACCCTGGACCCCTCTAGCCACCCCAGCAAAGTGAGCTTGCTTGCAAGCTCACACCATTCCCTCCCACCAACCCTTCGGTATGTCTCTCTCTAGGACCTACTTGCAGTCACCAAACCAGGTAACAACTCCTCTTGCTCATCTTTGTCCCTGTCCCCAAACTCCCTGAAAATGAGCTCAAGGAATTTCTCCACTCCCCTTCCCAGACAAGATCAGGGATCCAAGGTGTTTCATCTGTTCCTGTGATTCTACCTTGAAGAATTCTAATCCTATCCATTGCTCATCTTCAAAATTCTTCAACCACCATCCAAATTTACTTTTTCCTCTGGCCCCTTGGTCCCCGACTACCCTTAACCTGGAATGTAAGCTCCATGGGGGAGGAGATTTAGATCTGTTTTATTTGCTGCTGTAACCCTGGCACTTAGAAGAATGACTGGCACATAGTATGTACTCACTAAATATTTGCCCAATAAATAAGAGCTTTCTGTTATCCAAACAGAAATGTATCCTCTCCATTTCTGGACATCTCTTAGGATATGACGTTTTCTCAATTGCCAGAAATACATCCTCTGTAGTTCCTTTTATCATTCAATTTCTCTGAAATCATACCTCCATGATTTCCTAGCCCACATAAGTTCATTTCCCCCTTTTAGAGCACAAGAAGCATATGTATTTCTAAAACCTGACATGTGATCACTTCTGTGTCACTGGTGCAGTGCCACCCCAGATAAAGGTGTTCTCAAATTCACCTGTGTGGTGCCTTGGAGTGAGGGTGTTTCAACCACATTCCTACTATGTCCAGGAGGAAGCAAGAGTAAAACTTTATTTCTGTCTCCTAATTGATACTGGCACCCCAAGAGAAATACTGGCAGATTAAGTAAGGAATGCTAATTGCTTACTCACCTCCTACTGACAGTGATGACAGGCTTGGTTAAGGGTTTTTATTAAGGCCCACTAAAGGCAAGACTGTGTGGCAAGTTTCTGGATTGCTTGGAAGGGAGAGATTTTGCACGTAGATTCTGAGGGGGTGCAAAGTGTGGGAAGACACAGGTGAATGAGGAAACAGATTCCGGGGGCGGGAGGACATCTGGGAAGAGTGCAAATCACATGGATCACGTGCCTGGAAATGTGTTTGGCTCTGAAATATTTTGTTGTTCAAAACACATTTAATCCGTACTGATTGTCTTGATCTGTTTTGTGTTGCTATATAGGAATACCTGAGGCTGAGTAATTTATAAAGAAAAGAGATTTATCTGAGTCATAATTCTGATGTCTGGAAAAGTTCATGATTGGGCATCTGCATCTGGTGAGGGCATCAGGCTGCTTCCACTCATGGATGAAGGAGAAAAGGAGCTGGTGTGTGCAGAGATCACATGGTGAGAGAGGAAGCAAGAGGGAGATAGCAAGGGGAGGTGCCAGGCTCTTTTTAACAACCAGCTTTCACTGGAACTAAGAAAGGGAGAACTCACTTACCCCACCCAAGAGAGGATTAATCTATTCCCAAGTGATCTGCCCCATGACCCAAACACTCCCATTAGGCCCTATCTCCTAACACCACCACACTGGGGATTGAATTTCAACATGAGATTTAGTGGAGATAAATATCCACCCCATAGCACCAATATATGCACCAGGTGCCATTCTAAGCACTTTATGTACACTATTGCATGTGTCCTCATAGCAATGCTACAAGGTGGAAATTATTATCATCTCCATTTTAGGAACGAGGAAAGTGAGGCCTAGAGAGGTAAAGTAACTTGCTCAGAGTCACCTAGTTAGTAAGTGGCTGAGCTGGGTTCAGACCACATCCAACTATTTCAACAGCCCATATTTCTGAACATTATATTACAGTGATCAGTAGTGGGAAGCTAGTGGGCTTTACGGTGTCTGGAAGCTTCCCTACCACCCACCACTCTCTTGATTCATTCTGCAAATGACTTGCTGAGTGCCTACAACAGACCAAATGCCATGCTCTGTATGCAATACATAAGTAACGTGTTATAAAGTTCCTTTGGAGATTGGCTGAGATGACAAAGGAAGCATAAGCACCTGTATCTTCATTACTCCACATCCCACGAAACAAATCCCTGCCAGCATGTGAAAATGAGAAAGTGCCATCAGATGGCCAGAAATCTTAAGTCAAAGCTGAAATCAGAGAAGCAGACAGCATACATATTACAGATAAACAAAACTGGAGGGAACCTTCACCTCAAAACATGCAGGAGAACATACAGAAAAGGTAGGAATGTAGGAAGAGAGGTTCCAAGCTTGGAGTCGAGGAGGATAGGAAGGAAGTGTGAGCCAAGGAGTACTTGTCGAGGTGATTAACTAGGGAGGTGGAATAAGCCAGTCCTTATGTTAGGCATTGAGAAGCTTACCAGGTAAAAGCATTGGCAAGTAGGATGAATTTAAGAAGTCCCACATTCAGGTGCACCACGGTGAAAATTGTTAACATCAAGAATAAAGAGAAAATCCTCAAAAATTTCCAAGGAGAAGAAAAAGGTCACTTATAACTACTTTCCCTTATCTTCTTCCCACCTGTTTTTACTTTATTTATTTATTTTTTTTTAAGAGATGGGGACTCACTCTATTGCCCAGGCTAGATTAAAACTCCGGGGCTCAAGCAATCCTCCCACTTCAGCCTCCTGAGTAGCTAAAACTACAGGCACATACTAACACACCCAGTTTATGTTTTTACTTTTAATGGAAGAAATTTTAGATTTTGAATATGTATGAGCAGAGGATTAAAGAAAAGAGGTTAAAAATATAAGAGAATATCATTCACATAGCAAGATCTCTGCTGAGACGGATTGGGTTGCAAAACTCTCTTCTTCCTCTAACACAGGGGAGAAAACCCTAAGAATAGGAGGAAAAGCAGCTGGATGGCTGGGCAGGTAATGGATGGATATCATCCCCTGTTAGCCTCTGTTCTATTTTGAAAATTACTATGTGCCAGGCACTTTCCTTAACATACAACTCCTCACTTGAATCTCAAAACAACCCTACACACACAGACTGAGGGAAAAAAACATAGTGCTATATCAAAGGAATAGTATCCCAAATATATAAAGAACTCCTATAAATCAACAATAAAAATCTAACATCTCAATTTCTTAAATGAGCAAAAGACAAGAACAAATAGTTCACAAAGGAAGGTACACAAATGACCAACAAGCATGCGAAATGGTGCTCATCATTATTAGACATCAGGGCAATGCCAATTTAAACCACAATGAGATGTTATTTCAAACCTATTAGGATAGCTAATATCAAAAAGACTAACAACACTAGATGTCAACAAAGATATGGAGAAACTGAAATTCTCGTACATTGCTGTGAGAATAATGAGTGGTACAACAATTTTGAACTATTTGGAAGTCTCTTGTAAAGTTAAATCTACATCTACTATATGGCTTAGCAATTCCATAACTAGGTATTACCCATGACAAATGAAAATACATATCTACAAAAAGACTTGCATGTAAGTGTTCATAGCAACCTTATTCATAATAGTCTCAAACTGGAAACAACCCAAATGTCCATCAAGACAAAGATGAATAAACAAATCGTACCATGTACACGTAATGAAATACAGGTTGACTATCCTTTAGAAGTCTTTTGGATTTTGGATTTTTCCAGATTTTGAAATATTTGCATTATATTTATTGGTTCAGCATCCCTAATTTGAAAACCCCAAATCCAAAATGCTCCAATCACCATATGACCTAGCAATTGCACTCTTAGGGATATACCTCCCAAAATTGGAAACATCTCTTGATACCCAACCATGTACACAAATGTACATGACATCATTATTCATAATAATAATAAGTCCAGAAATGGAAACAACCCCAGTGTCGTCCACCAGCTGATGAATGGAAAAAACAAATCTATATCTATACAATAGAATATTATTCTTCCATAAAGAGTATTGATAAATGGTGAAACATAAATGAACCTTGAAAACAATGCTGAGTGAAAGAAACCAAACCCAAAGGCCCACATATTGTATGATTTCATTTATATGAAATGTCCAGAAGAGGCAAATCCTATTTTAAGACAGTAGATAGAGAAAGTAGACTAGTGGTTGCCAGGGGAGGGGAATATGGGCACTGATTGCTAATGGAGATGGAGTTGCTTTATGGAGTGATAAAATGTTCCGAAATTAGATAGCAGTGATGGTGGTACAGCTCTGCGAATATACCAAAAATCATTTAATCATTTAATTGTACACTTTAAAGGGGTAGATTTTATATTATAGTATATGAATTATATCTCAATAAAGCTGTTATTTAAAAATTCACCTTCTGGAGAGGAGAGAGAGTGGGGATGGGATAGTGAGGACTAAGGCTGTAAAGTGAGTAATGAGGTTGGAAATTGATGGCGGTGGGTGTGTAATAGGATTACTGAGCAGTGACGAGGCCCTTTCTAAGATACAATGCCACGAAATTGTAATGGCACCCATGCATGGTTGGGCGCCTGTCACACCTGTGCGTTCAAATTTATAGGTCACAAGCTCAGAGGTCCCAGGTGTTAGAGCAGGACCCCCGAGGTGGGTACCACGCCTGTAGCTTTCAGCAGGAAGAGCTAAGGGGATACCTGCTGGTCCTTCCCGCCCACGTCCAAAACACTCTGGCCTTCACACCCGACAAGAAGGAAGCCAAGGACTTGGCTCACTATTTCTCAAGTAGAATTTCTGGAACAAAAATATCTACTAAACCTGCTGCCTAAGCGTCAGGCCGGGGAAAGAATAAAAAGTAAAAAGAAAAGGAAGGCATTTTTCTAGTAATTAAATCTGAATTATTCACAACCTGTTAGACATTTTTTTCCCCCTCCGATGTAGAAACATACATTTTCATTTCTCCCCTAAGTCCTTTGCAATCAAAGTTGAATTTTTGGCTGAAAGCCCTCACTTTCTATGGGGACCCAGAGTCCCAGGCCACACCTTCACCTGTGTCATCAACAGACCCACCCACATCTCAACCCCTGAGCTGCTCAAAGGGTCTGGTTTTACCTAATACCTTAATCCTCCCCCCTCGATTAATTCCCCCAAGGCTTATATATTATGAAGGCTCTTTAAAATTGTTGCAAGTGGCCTAGTTTTAGCTAAATGAGGCAAAGCAGGGAATTTATTGACCGAGGTAATGAAACCAACTAAACCTGGAGAAGATTAGGATGTAGCTGCCTTCGGGGACAATATAACAAAAAAACTCAGATGTTCCTGCTTCATACATGACAACTCCCTTCCTCCCGACTCCCTCCCACCCCACCCAATACACACCACTCCCTGCTGGTTGGTACTTTCTTTCCCTCAGATCAGTTTTCTCCATGAAGCTGGGAGCATGGCAGTCAATGGTGGCCAAGCTCACATCTCCTCCCATAGTTCTAACTCAGAAAGTCTCAAGGAAAGCTCTGATTTTCTTGGCTCAGGTCACATGCGCCGTAGCCAAAGGAACAGGATATGTTGTGTTTGACGATCCCCATTAAAATCATAATGTTAGAATGGGAGGAGAAGTTCCTCTAAAGGAGGGAGGTGACGTGCCCCAGTGAGAAAGGAGTCCTAGGCAGGCCAGACTGCACATGGGCACATCAGTGAGAGCCAGATTCCCACAGCCTGGTGGGAAGAGCTCAGAATCTGAAGCCAGAGCTGCTGGGTCTGAATGCTGCTCTGTCACTTACAAGCTATGCGATCTTGGACTCAGTTTCCTGGTCTATAAAATGGGCATAATCCTTCAAGGGGGCAGAGAAAAACTCCATCTTTTGAAGGGAAGAGCTGCGAAGTATTGTGGCTGATTTTGAAATCTACCATAGTTGGAAACAGCTAGAAGGGGCTGCATCATGGTGTAGGTAGGGAAACTGGGCAGAAGCGGGAAATGGAGTGAGTATTCCTGGGAGTTAGAACTTAGCCTGGCAGGGGTAAGAAGTGGCCAGCGACATCTGGAGTAATCAATCTCTAAGTTAAGAACAAGAAAATGAGAAGGAATTGACCAGATGAAAGAAGGGAAGAGAATGTTCTAGGCAGAGATAACAGCATACGGAGAAATGTCAAAGTGGGGAAAACACAGTGCACCGAGGGAGCTAATAGGGGTTCAATGAAATGCAACAGCTGGGTCTGAGAGGCAAGAAGGGACCCACCCCTCTCCCCCAGCCAGTAGCTCTTCCAAGTCACGCTAACCAATTAGGGCTTACCCCAGAAAACAATGGGGAGTCATGGACAGTTTTAAGTAGGGAAGGAACATGACCAAATTTGCAATTTATACAAATGGGATACTACTGTACACCCATTAGAACACCTAACATTAAGGGAGGAGGGAAGAGGAGGGGAGGGGTAAAAACCTCCTTAACAGGTACAATGAACACTATTCTGCTGCTCCTGCTGTGTGTCCCCCTTTGTGTCCCCCAGGGCCTCACACTCATTACGTCCAAGACTAAACTCAATCTCCCAGTGCCCCTGACAGGCCAATGAGGGATTTGGGCCTTTCGCTGGGACAGAGGTTCTGGGAGCTGGAGCCTGGTTTCGGAGCTAAAGTTATCCTGTGGCCATAAGCAGAAAATGAAGGGTAGCTGGAGAAAGGTTTATTTTTTGGGTGGGGTGGGGTGGGGTGGTAGCCTCATAACTCAAGGTTCAAAGAACTGGAGAATGAAATCCATTCGGGGTCCAAGGGTGTTGGAGTGATAGGCAAAGAAGCAGGGTCATGGCCATAAGTCAAGGATTTTCAGCCTCATCACATCACAGACACTTCGTAAGTGCCCAATAATTGCTTGTTGAAAGAAACAGAGGAACTGCAGGAGGAGTCTGGAGCCACAGTGTGCAGAAGACGGCGGACTTGACATGAAAAAGCCGGTGACATGCTCACCTAGGGGGTTCTCGGTTTTCAATGCAAAAGAATCTTCTGAGAATCCTTCAGCCGTCTTGGCCTCCTCCTCTTCCCAGGTCACTCCGGGAGAACTCCTACCTCAGGGCTGTTGTATTTGCTGTTCTCTCTGCCTGGAGTGCCTTTTCCCACAAATGTTCAACATGGCTCACTCTATGTCACTCACTCTCACGACTTCCTTCAGGTCTTTATTCAAATGTCATCTTCATACTTCCTATCCCCCTCCCTGGCTTTATTTTTCTCCCTAGCACTTATTACTAGCCTATATGCTATCTATTTTACTTAAATATTCTGTCTATTAGGGGTTTCTCCACTAGTTATAACCTCCACGCAAACAGGGATTTTTATCTTTTTTGTTCCCTGGCGTACGCAGTGCCTAGAACAGTGCGTGACAGATAGGAGGCACTCAGTAAATGAATCGATTAAAATTGATTCATTACAAATTGCAGACTCTACCTCCAGAGACTGTAACCCAACAGGTCTGGGAAGAGTCCAATAATGTACATGTTTACCAACAGGTTCTAAAGGAATTGGTGGGAGGCCCCACATGAGGAAACACTTCACAGAGGTTTTATCTAGAATGGAAGTCCATGTGATACATTTTTTTTTTTTGAGACAGAATCTTGCTCTGTCACCTGAGCTAGAGTGCCATGATGTCAGCCTAGTTCACAGCAACCTCAAACTAGCTCAAAATTCTGAGCTCAAGCGATCCTCTGGCCTCAGCCTCCTGAGTAGCTGGGACTACAGGCACACTCCACCACACCCAGCTATGATACGATTCTTGTGACATCCCACAGAGAGCAAGAGGCTGAGGACACAGGAGCTCAGGATCCTTACTGGAAACCATCTTCACTAATTTCTCTCCTGCACCAAGACACGTCTCATATCAGTGATGTGGCAGAGGGAAATGAGTGTGCACAGGAGGTAGGGGTCTAGGTGGCCAGCTCCTTGGAGGGCGCCTCCCCGGGACAGCCTAACTGAACTTCTGGGCAAAGTCCTATGTGGCAGTAGCACAGTTCCTGCAACGAGAAAGAGCCTTTGTGAAGTGGGAGTCTGAGCTTAACAGGGAGTTGAGGTGGCACCACCCAGCAACATTCCTTTTGGCCAGAGCTCTGCTTGGACATCCAGGTTCAGTGGTGCTGGTACATGTTTAACAACCAGCTCTGAGGGTGAGGGGAAGCATGCCTGCAGATATGGACAAATGTTTATTATAAATCATACTGATATCAAGAATGTGTATCACACACTTTACAAATAATAATAAAGTATAAAATACTCTTCACTTTAAATTACACATAGCCAGTGAATTCTTACAGGATGCTTTTGTTGAGTTTTGCTGAACTCTTGTATCTGTAGCTAACTTATGGTTACAATTCAATAATGATTTAACAATGTTTTATGCTATTAGCAATGTAGCCACTATGCACACGACACACATTGACATTTAATCAGCATTATTAAAGTTTTCTCTATCACTTTCTAATGTCTATACATCCAACCAAAACAAACAAACAAAAAAAGACACAAAAGCAAAAACAACACTAAATCAGTCCCTGATTTGACGCATTGGCTGATTACCGTGGTATAAATACTCAACCATGGCTGACTTCAAACAACCAATATAATGTTGCTGAATGCAGAGTTGCAATTTGGGAAGAGGTGCTCAGAAGTACCCCATAAACAGTGTTTCTGTAATATTTATGTGGATGCAAACTAAGTAACATATAGCATATATTTTATAGAGAGAGCTATATATACACATATATGTATTTATATATTTCAAGAGCATAGATAATATCAAAATAAGGCTGTTCCTAAACCTAGGTGATGTCCATGAAGTTGGAGGCCCCAAGAGTGGGTTCAAATATCAACCGACAGTTAAGAAGGGAGGCTTTACTCTACAAGAGATGTGTCATTTTCTTCGGGTGAAGTGGGAGGAATACTCAATAAAATTATTGAATACCCAAGAGTTTTTTAGGAACTAAAAAGTCAATTTTGCTCTAAAATTCAGGTTTTCTCAGGAGCACATACATGGTAAGATGGTTTCAGACACTGGTATCTGGAGAACAAAAAATTGCCCAGATTTCGAAAGAATGACAGAAATTTAAGGATGAAAGGCAGCAGCTTGACAAACAGATTTTAATCTTGCAGTCAAGACAGGAATGGTGGGAGCAAGAAAGAAGGAGGGGAAGGCACTTGGATCTACAAATAGTGTCAGCTCAATCCTGGTAAGGGAGAAAGGAGACAATGTACCCAACCAATTCCACTTGAAATAAGCATAAGGATGCAAATTGACCGAGGAGGTCAACAAAAAATAGATTTAAAAAAATGTAAAAGCTTTTTTAATTTAAAAAAAAAAGAAAGAAAGAACTACAATTACACGCCAGAGAGGATAGACCTAGAACTCCAGAGGAAGTAGCCTTGGGGTCTACTGAGGGAATGATGGTGGCCAAAAAAGGATGCTTTTAGAACTACCAGAATAGATAAGGTTTACTGAAGAGTTAAAAAGCTGAAGGATATGCAGACAGCCCTAGGTAGAGGTCTATGTGGCAAGGAACTGAGACCTCCTGCCAACAGCCAGCACCAACTCGCCAGATGTATGAGTGAGGTGCACGCCATCTTGGAAGTGCATCCTCCAGCCCCGGTCAAGCTTTCAGATGACTATACCTCGGCTAACATCTCAGCTGCAACCTCTGCAGGGCAGTTCTCCAGGTGGCCTTGGACCAACCCAGTTCTCTCCCCTTTCTTGCCTGTACTCAAGAATATTGTAGCATATGCTAGGAATGCAACATCCTGAAATAAGGAGGGACTGGCAGAAATAGCCTGGGGTCTGGCTAGTCCCTCACCACCCCTGGATTAGGGTGTCCTTCACTGCTTTAGCCTGGCAATTCCAGTGACCCCATGGTATGAAACCCAGGGTGGGCTGCTTTGGGGGGGTGGTCCGTCTGCTGTGGTGCAAGTGGGGCATGCTCAGATGAGATTCCTTCCACTCCCAGCAGCTTTCCTGAGCATTAAGGGGACCAGCTTGCAACGAATCCCAGGCATCTGTTGTCCTCTGCTGCCTCTCTGTGAGTAATAAACCAGTTTCATGTAACTTGTTGCATATGAGTTGTTCTGTCTCGCCAGACTCAAGACAAGTTGGTAACCAGGACACAGTAAACCTGCTTCATGACCTCATGAGAGACCCCATGCCAGGACCATGCAGTTAGTCTGATCCTGAATCCCTGACTCACAGACACTATGAGATGTTTAGTGTTTAGTGTTTTTTTTTAAGCTATGGAAAAGCAGGATTGGCGAGTATACTGTTCTTCCCCAGCTCCTGAGGTCACAGCAGCCTCAGGCTAGAGAATGGTTGGTGGGGAGGAGAGTCTCCGGTTTGGACAACTGTAAAAACAGGGAGGGGCCTTTGAAGCAGAGCACAGAGGCCCAGTGAGTTCTAGGGTTGGAAACAGTCACATCCAGCCTACTGGGTATCTTGATAAGAATGGAGAAGTAAAGAGACACAGGTTTAAGACTGGGACTTTGGGGAGAGCAAATCCAGGAAATTTTATGAAAAGATTAACATGTATAAATGCAAGGTGTTCTGGGCACAAAAAAGGGTACAGAGTATATCTCAAGCACCCCTCCATGAGGTAAGTCACATGGTTGGGAGACCATTCTCCTCTAGGACTATGTTCCCCTTACCCTTTTATAGTGCATTGTCTCTGTTGAGTTCTCTCTTTCCTCTGTTCTGCCTCTTCTCTACGGTGGGTGCATGGCTGGTAATTTGCGGTGTGCTCTGGGAACACTACTTTAGCCTGCGAGATTGTGGGAGTAGGTGGGTCCTTACACTGTGAACTGCCAAGGAGCTCTCATGTGTTTCTAGGATTTGTGTGTGCTTTGGACCAGACCAGAGACTGTGATGTCTTATTGCTTTGTCCACCCTCCCAATCTGTGCTGTGCAACGTAGTAACCCCCACTGGAAGCAGGTATGTAGATTGAAATGAACTGAAATCAAATTTAACTTATTAAATAAAATTCAGTTTTTCAATCTCACTAGCTACATTTCAAGTGCTCCATACCACTTATGCTCAATGTTCTATGTCAGTCTTTTTCTATCTCTTTTTCATTTGTTCCCACTGCAAGGAGCCTTTTTAGACATTTTTTTCTAATCACCATATCCCATGAAATTTTAATAACGCAGCTGTACTGTATATGTCTTCATGTACTGTATGTATATCTTTGCTTCATACATAATAAACATAGTAAGATTTTTTTGCCCCACCCCAACCAGGAACCATTTTTTGCCCCCTTGGAGGCAGCATATCACCTCCATTAAAAATGCATGTGTTACATGAACCAGGGCTGAGATGAGGGTGAGTCAAGGAAGGCACCCAAGGCTCAAAATTTAAGGAGGCACTCACTCCCAGTGTTGTGCAAATGGAGGGTTGGCACCTGAAAGTAATAGCCTCCTTAAATTTTGCACCCTACTGCCTCACCCTGGTCCCTGTCCTGATAGGAGCTATCACCACAGAAAATTTGACTGGATTAGAATTTTGGAAAAGTGGAAACAAGAGAGACTTGGAATTGGACAAAATCCATTTGGAAGAGCTATAGCTTAGTGCAGGGACATGCCCAGGCCATAGGACAGTTCTCAACTCTGGCTGCCCAATAAAATCATCTGATGAGCTTTGAAACTCCTGATGCCTGGGCCATACCCCAGGCCAGTGGAGCCTGAATCTCTAGGGGTGAGGTCCCAGTGGTGGCCCTTTTTTAAGCTCCCAGGTGATTCTAATTTGTAGCCTGGACTGAGAATCCAAAGCTCTCAGTGTGGAAGAAAGAATCCAAGTTCCAGCCAGTGAATACACCTGGGGAGATCCCCCTGGCTGTATTTAAGAGGCCAAAGTGGAAAGGCAGTTTTAATTGTTCTATGGTAACAAAGGATTAAATTGATAAAGGAAATCTGTAGTATGAAAACAGAGTGGTGCCATGTCTGGGGAATTTTATGTCACAAGTGTCGTGTGGTTTGAACCTTGGTTACTTTATTAAACCCTCTCTGTAGGCCCTCATTGGACATTGTGACTAAGTCCGTTGAGATGGGAGGCTCAACTGAGCCAGGGAGGCTCCTAGATCCAGTGAACACTGTGGCCTTGCGGTTAATTTATTAACATCCTTCTTGACCTTTCAGCAGCTTCTGGGGCCAGTGCCAAAGAGATATTTTTAAAGGCTCCTTATTAAATCCAGTGGTCACTTTCCACCAGTCACTTTCCACTGGTCCCAGATGAATAGTGCAATGAAATTGCAATGACTAAAGGGATGGGCAGGATTTTATCTCCTCTGATGGTGACTGTAGCAACACCATTCTTAGTTGGCTGCAGCCTGGTTGTCAAACCAACTCCAGTTTAAAGGAGGGCAAACTATGAAGGGGCTGTCTGGATTTTAAGTGGCACCAACCATCACCCTCAGTCCCACCCAGTCCCACCCGAACACACAGACACACACAGCTTAAGCAGAACAGTTCTGAGCACTAAGGTCAGGATAGCCCAGCTCCTGGGTGTTGTGGGTGGTGTTTCTGCATGAAGAAGAAAGAAGCGAGGAAGCAAAAAGCCCTGGTGGCATTCTCTTGGTGTTTGTCTTTTCTCCAAGGATTCTTATTTCTGGGTCTCAATCTTAGTTTATTTCTCTCTCATCCCAGGGGCTGGTGGGGTAGGAAAGAGTCCAAGCCTTCTCCTAAGCAGAAGAGCAAGGCGGGATCCAGAGTAGGATGTGGGGAAAGGAAGCCTTAAGTGGGTTATGTAGGTTTAACCAACTGGAGGTAAGTGGTGTGCTCTGGTTGACATGAACATCAGCTAACTCAGCAAGGGATGACACTGGAGTCTGTGGCCAAAGCACTCCCTGTAGTAATAAGTAATTCCCCTGGCATTTTCCTCTGTACCTGAGGCTAATATCAAGCAGGACAGTCAAGGATTTGGGTTAAGGTTCATTTCTCAGCTTCCTCTTAATCTCCCCAGGTGCAAGGACCAACAGGTACCAGTGGCCTTGTCAGTCTTAGGCATGGAGGGAGTTGCTAAAAGCTAAGAGTTTCACCCTTAGCTCCTCCAAAATCTCTTTTTCCTTCTGTGTTCTCTAATTAAATGAAAATTCCACCCTGTCACCTAAGCTCAAAATCTTAAAGTTCTCCTAGACTCATCTTTTTTTAAATCAGATCCTTGAAAAATCTCTTGGTTTTTACCTCCTAAATACCTGTGAACTAAAATAAAATCCTAAATCCCCTGCCAATGGAACAGACTCTTTCTTGGCCAAGAGGACCCCAGAAAAACCTTAAAACTGAGTTCCCCACCATGAAGGGAAAGGAGGTTGGACATGCTTTACTTATACCCCCTCCCTTTTGAGTCTAGATACAAGAACTGTCCAGCATTATTGTTAAAACAGAGACTGACAAAACACTCTTTGTGACAATAAGATACTAAGCTATTAATAAGACCTAAGGCCATATAGGGCAATGGTTAAATCACCTGCAGGCCATCAGTTTGCTTAACAGATCACTTGAGTGGTATACTGTGGCTTATCTCTGATTAATAGACTTCCTTATATTAAGTAAAACATTCCAAGCAGCTGGGAGTGGTGGCTCAGCCTATGATTCCAGCACTTTGGGAGGCTGAGGAGGGAGGATCACTTGAAGCCAGGAGTCTGAGACCAGCCTGGGAAACATAGTGAGACCCCTGCCAAATGTAGTAGAGTGTACTTGTAGTCCCAGCTACACAGAAGGCAGGAGTTTGAGGCTGCAGTGAGCTATAATCTTATTCCTGCACTCTAGCCTGGGTGACAGAACAAGACCTGGTCGCTAAAAAACTAATTTAAAAAAACATTCCAAGCCAAAGTTCTGTTTCTTTAAGCAATTATAAATCAAAGAACCTTTGAGCCCACCTCTAACCTGTAAGCCCCCCACTTTGAAATGTCTTGCCTTTCAGGCCAAATCAAATACCTTTCATGTATTGATTTGGGACTTCACCTGCAATTCCTATCTCCCTAAAATGTATAAAACCAAACTAAACCCAACTGCCTCAAGACAACTTGCTCAAGATGTCTTAGTCTGGGCTGCCTGGGCCATGGTCACACACATTTGGCTCAGAATAAACCTCTTTAAATTATTTTACAGTTTGGGTGTTTTCCATTAACATACTCCCTCCTTATATCCTATTTTTCTCACTTCTTTGCTGCCATACTATTTATAGCTGTCATCCCTCTTCTACACTCACAATATAGTGTGTTTTATTTATTCGTTGAAAATTATTTTCAATTGCATAAAACATGACTATATTACCTTTTTTAAAACAAATATCAAACAATACAGAATAATGAAAAACTTCAAGATTTAACCATGGTAATCAGTTGGGAGTGTTCCAGTTATTTTCTATACATATCTCTCAGAAAAAAAAAATTTATTTTATGGATGAGATTTTTTTTAACGTAAGTGATACCATAAATGGTTTTGCCTCTTTCTTTTTTTTCTCTACATAGTATTCCATGGTGTGACAAGCACCCTCTAAAATGAGTCCTGTTTCCTATTTTCTGGTATTCACAGCCTTGTGTAATCCCCCTCTGGGTGCGTCTGTGAGGGTGTTTCCGGAGAAATTAGCATTTGAATCAGTAGACTGCCTGAAAAAGATCCACCCTCACCAATGTGCATGGACATCATCCAATCTGTTCAGGGCCCAAACAGAACAACAAGGCAGAGGAAGGGTAATTCTCTCTCTTCTTGCGCTGAGATGTCCAAGGCTTTTACATTTCAAATGGAGGCCAGCAGGGTGGCTCAAGCCTATAATCCCAGCACTCTGGGAGGCTGAGGCAGGAGGCTCTTTTGAGACCCGGAGTTTGAGGTTGGTGTGAGCTATGATGACGCCACTGCACTGTAGCTGGGCGACAGAGTGAGATTTGAAAGTAAAAAATTCAAATGGAAAAAATAAGTATCTGAGGATAGTCAAGAAAATGATAAAAAAAAAAAGTATAGAGTGGTGAGACTTCCCTTACCAGATATTAAAATTTACAATAACATTATTGAAATCAAAACAATACCGTAAACTGTAATACATCAAAAGACAAATGAATGCTGGGTATAGTGGCATGAGCCTGTAGTCCCGGCTAGCTGGGAGGCTAAGACATGAGGATCATTTGAGCCCTGCGGTTTGAGGCTGCAGTGCACTATGATCACACCTGTAAATAGACACTGCACTCCAGCCTGGGCAACTGGGCAACATAGCAAGACCCCATCTCTAACAATAAAAAATTTAAAAAGACAATCGAGGTTCTTATATTGTACTAGAGCTATGTCAGAGGCTACCTTTACATAGGGAAGGGAAGCTATGTTAAGGGTACATGGGCCTCTGTATCATTTTCACAATTTCCTATTAGTCTCTAATTATTTCTAAACAAAATTTTTAAAAAAAAAAAAACGAAAGGCAAATGATAATCTGGTGAGTGAAGGAAACTTTGCAAAACATATGCATAAAGATTAACGATTAGCAATTACTAATATTCAAAGAGATTTTACCAATTGAAAAGAAAAAGACACCGAATAGGAAAAGGAACAGGAAGTTCACATAGGGAATGTGCAATTGTCAATGAACGTACAGTAAGACACTCAACATCTGCAGGAGACAAGGAAAAGCAAATTAAACCAGCCTTTTTTTCACCCATTATGTTTGCCAAAATTTACAAGTGAAAGAATGATAATGGCTGGCAGCATTGAGAAATAGAAATTGCTACAACCTTCAGAAGTAATCTGGAGACACCTATTAAAACTAAAAGTACAAACATTCATTGACCCAGAAATCTTACCTCTGGAAATCTACTTTACTGAAATGAAAGTCCTAGTATAACCAGAATCATCCTAACAGAGTCATACAGCAGTTATTTTGTCATTGCTAAAAACAAAAAGCAGCCTGATGTCCACCACTAAGAGAATGGTTGAATAAGCACATGAGTTAAATCCAATTCATCTAGAGGGATGTCCATGTATCATTAAGGGAAAAGGGCAAGCTGCAGAGTAATAGTATACTGTGCCTTTTTTGCAATCCACACCAGATCAAATAAGCAAACCAACAAACCCTGCGTATGAGAAAGGTGTGTTAGGATACCCTCCTGATTACTCACCCTGGCTACATCCAGGGCAAGAGAGGACAGAAATTATAACCTTTTTTCCGCTTTTACATCATTTTTTAACTCTTTAAAATGAACAAGTATGATATTAATTTAATTCTTTAAAATCTAATGAAATAGGCTGGGCACAGTGTCTAATGCCTGTAGTCCCAGCATTTTGGGAGGCCAAGGCAGGAGGATCACTTAGGGCCAGCTGTCTGAGATCAGACTGGGCAACAGTCTAAGACCCTGTCTCTACAAAAAAAGGAAAAAGAAAATCTAATAAAATAAAAAATGTCCATGTCTTCCAATTGCTCATAAAGAGCAAACCCCTTATGTGAACGGCCTGTTCCTTTTCTTATTTGGGTGTCTTTTTCTTTTCCATTGGTAAAATCTCTTTGAATATTAGCAATTGCTAATTGTTAATCTTTATGCATATGTTTTGCAAAGGTTCCTTCCCTCGCCAGATTATCATTTGTCTTTTGCTTTTTTAAAAGAAATTGTTTAGGAATAATTAGATACTAATTGGAAATTGTGAAAATGATACAAAGAGGTCCATGTACCCTTAACACAGCTTCCCCAAGGGTAGCCTCTGACATAGCTCTAGTATAATACAATATCAGAACCTCATTTGTCTTTTTTTTCTTACTAACAGATGGGACATATGAGGCCTCCATGGTAGCTCCTGCCACTTCTATGGCCTTCTCTCTCTCCATCTCCCTCCTGTACTCGGTGTTTCAGCCACACCAAACTATAGTATTTATGGTTTCTTAAATATGACATCTTGCATCTTACCTCTAAACCTTTGCACCCGCCTTCTGAAAGCTATATTCTTTCTCCTTTCCACCTGGTAAACTCCTACTCACTCTTCAAGACCCAGCTTAAATAACCCCACCCCACTCTCTTCGTACCTCAGTGACACTTGTACTATATCACAATTATCTGTGTGTATATGTGTATGCATATCTGTGTTGTTCGTTATGCTTGGTTGGCATTCAGAAAGATTTTAATGCTTACTGAATTAATTAAAATTAATCAAATTGATGTTGCATGACTTCTGTGTTGTTTGACTTAACAACAGCATCGTTCAGGCTATGTTTTGATTATTTGTGTTTTTAATGGGTCAAGGTGAGTACAACATTTTGTAAATAGGCTAACATAATTTGATTGAATGTGTTCTCAAAAGTCGAGATCTTTGCAATCACAGTTTTCCAATAGCTACAATTCATTTTTGGTTTGGTCTGAATTCCTGAGGAGGGAATAAAATATGCATAAGAGAATGCAATTTGTTGTTTTAAAAATTCAATCAGTAACCCCCCTTCTTTTCTGTCTCCCAGTGGATGTACAGTACTGATCCTGGGCCTCTTTGCACTTGGATCCATTCCTAGCCCTTCATTTACTCTGCTCTGTGTTGCAGAGAGGCCAACTCCCGGAGGCTGCATCTCCAGGCTCTTGTCCCAATTGGCCGCCTTCTGAGCTCACCTGATGGCCTGCCCTGGTGGGAGATTGGGAGGCAGATAGAAGGGAGAAGTCAAGGTATTTTTTTCCGGTTTCTAATTCAATCAACTGCCTCTCCCCTACCTCCTCTGTGCCTCTAAGCCCCCATGGGACACCCCTCCCTTGCTGCTCTTATTTTTCGAGCTCTCACTACCCTGGACCCCAGTTTTATTGCCTTCTCCCTTTGTCTCTACAGCCTAAAGCAGTAGTGGCTCCGCGGTGTCGCTGATCTCTTGGTTATTTCATGTACCAGTTCTCTTTTGCTGGGAAACAAACTACCCCAAAACTTAATAGCTTAAAACAACAACCATTTATTTGTAGCTCACAATTCATGAAGTAGCAATTTAGACTGGGATCGACTGGGCAGTTCTTCTGCTGGTCTTAAGGAGGCATATTCATGCTGCCAAGTCAGCAGGGGCTCTGCTTTGCAAGGTGGCTGCCATCTGGGTGATGGTGGGTCCGTGAGTCTCTCAGCATCCAATGGGCCAGTCTAGACATATTCCATTGGCAGCTGGTTCTAAGAAAGAGAAGGAAAAAAAAGAGAGAGAGAGAGAGAGAGAGAGAGAGAAATAAAAGAAAAGGAAAGAGAAGGAAAACAGGAAAAGCTTCTTGAAACCCAAGGTTGGAATTCATACAACGTTCCCTCCTAAAGGAAGTCTTAAGACCCACCCAGACTCAAAAGGTGAGGAAATATACATCATTTCTTGATGGGAGAGAAAAAAAATCCATGGCCCTTTTTGCAATCTACAATTATCTCCTCCAACACCGTATAACTGAGTCCCTGCCTAAATTTCTTCTGTAGTGAATGCTCAAAGCCATTGCTTTCCTAGTTAGACCCTGTGTGTCTGTTTGACTGTGTTTGGGAGATAGGAGTTAGGGAAAACAGGAAAAATCTCCCCTTGGATTCAAATGTTTCTGTTACAAGTGTCACCAGGCCAGGCTGTTCGGAATTAGTCAATATGACAACACATGCATTCAACGAAGATGAATTGAGTATCTACCACGTGGTAGGCATGACGCTGGGTATTATGGGCCACGAGGGGTGGGGCGGGCGCTACACAGAGTTGAGTCAGGAGGGGCACCTGCCTTAAATGAGTTAGTACACAGAGTGCCTGAGGAGCCAGGCACGCAGTAAGTGCTGTATTGGGGTTTGCTAAGATGAGGAGCTGGTGGAGGATGACAAGGACAACTATGATGACAATGCAGCTTATAACCTAGGATAGTACTAATAGCACCCCCTCATTCTCAGGGGACCCCTAGGGGATACCTGAAACTGCAGTTAGTACAAAACCCTATATATACTGTTTTTTCTCCATAAATGAATACCTACGGTAAAGTTTAACTTATAAATTAGGCACAGTAAGAAATGAACAGTTATAACTAATAATAAAATAGGGCAATTATAACAATTTAGTGTAATAAAAGTTAGTGAATATGGTCTCAGTCTCTCTCTCTCTCACACACACACACACAAATATATTTTATTGTACTGTATTCACCCCTCTTGTGATGACGAGAGATGACAAAATGCCCGCGTGATGAGATGAAGTGAGGTGAATGACGTCAGCCTTGTGACTTGGTGTTAGGCTACTGTTGACCTTCTGAAGACACGTCAGAAGGAGGATCACCTGCTTTGGGTGACCCTGAATCCTCGAGCCATGACGACGTCTATGGCTGGATGTCAGGAGCTGACAACGTCAATGACTAACGGGCGGGTGACATATACAGTGTGGATGCGCCAGAGAGAGGGATGATTCACATCCCAACCGGGACGGAGCAGGATGGCGAGCGATTTCCTTAGGATACTCAGAAGAGTGTGCAATTTAAAACTTATGAGTTGTTGATTTCTGGAATTTTTCATTTAAAATTTTTGGACCACAGTTGACCTCGGGTAACTGAAGCCACAGACAGTGAAATCTTAGCTAAGGGGGGTCTACTTAAGGGAGATAAATACTTTGATGAGAGTTCTGTTGGTCTGTCTACACAAACTTAAAAGTAAGCTCCGTGAAAGTTAAAGCTGTTAGACTAAATGTATGGGAGACCATTGTTTTGGACTGAGTTCCTGTACTAGGCGCAACAGACCAGACCAAACCAAACCACAATGGAGTCACTTGTGCCAGGTGCCACATAATCAGACCAAACCCAGAAAGAACCAGTATTCGCACAAACAAAAACAAAAAACATGAGATTCACAACAACCAGTCCAACGGGGCCCAGTCATCCTGAGCCCACATTGTAAGGAAGTCCCCTCTACTTTAACCCACACAAGGAAAGTAACTTCAAGTAACCTGGCATCAACCACTCTACTATACTACACTATACTATTTTCTTGTTCCTGCTCAAGCTACCTTACAAAAACCAACTGTTCTTCCACGCCTGACAGTGTGTCTTTCTGTTTCATAGATGGAATACTGCCCAACTCATGAGTCACTAATAAAAGCCAATTAGATCTTTAAACTCGATTTGCTGAAATTTCGTTCTTTGACAAAGCCTCACTGCTGTATCTCCATTGCCAGACAAAATACCAGCACACAGTAACTAGAAAATAAATATTTATTGAATGTATGAATAGAAGATGTGTACACAATGCTAACAGAGATGCAGATGAGAAGGGACTCTGAGAACAGGATAAAGCTTTATAAAAACAGGTAATTTCTGAAATTTAGACTGAGAAAAAAGAGTTGTCAAATGCTGGCAGGCAGAGAAGGAGCCTGAAAGGAAGACCCGAGGACCAGCATGAGCACTACCGAAGCGTGTTGCAGTGTGCGTTACCTCCCCCAGGACGCCGGAGCTGCTCCTCTGGGGTCATACTGGTATAATCATCACCCGTCCCCACACCCTCAGGGATTTAGGGGATTGTGTCTCTGAGCCCATCTCATTGAGTAATGAGAAAGTGATTTGAGGCCTGAATGGCTCCTAGTTGGCAAAGGACAATTGCACCGACCTTCAGGCTGCTGTGAAAAGTGCTCCCCAAGAAATCTGGGTGCAATGTGAGTTTGGACAATTTCTCCTGGTGGTTTGGGTGTTTTTGAACACGTGCCCAGAGGCTGCTGCAATAAATCACTTTTTAGAATCTAAACGAACACATAGGGAGGGGGAGAAAAAGCCAGAGGCAATGAAAATGCCTCCCTGGGGAGCTCAGTTGATGGAGAAGACATCTGGATCAGCGGAGGAGAGGGATGCTGCTGGCAAGAGTCGGGCACTTAGCTCGAAGTCCTTCACGGAGCTACCCCACCTGCTTCTCCAGCATGGAAATAAACCAAACCTCCCCTTTTTTTTCTGTCTAGGACCCCATGGAAGGCCAAAGAAATTCCACACAGAACAGCATGATTCAAACAGAAGAACCTGTAGCCCCCTCCACCTGCAGGAGTTAACCAGGTAGGATCAGAGATCATTTGGAGAAAGGGAAACTTTAGTGGTCCTTGATGTTATACTGGTACTTCAAGTTCAAGGTGATTCAGAGCCTTAAATTCTCAACCCTGAGGCTTAAATCTTAGCATGATGCTCAGCTTCTCTTCTACCCCTATGCTGCCAAACCCTATTGACTCTTTTAAATAAAAAGATTTATTACGATAAAGTATTAATATATGTAACATAAAATTTATATCCTAACAATTTTTAAGTGAACAGTTCAGTGGCATTAAATACATTCATAATGTGCAATCATTACCACCATCCGTCTCTATAACTTTTCATAGAGTTATAGAGTTCTACAGATTGAACAAGGACTCTCCATTCCTGGCTTCTCCCAGCCCCTGGCAACCACCATTCTATTTTCTGTCTCTATGATTTTGACTATTCTAAGTACCTCATATAACTGGAGTCATACAGTATTTGTCTTTTTGTGACTGTCTTATTTCACTTAGCATAATGTCTTCAAGGTTCATCCATATTGTAGCATATTGCAGAATTTCCTTCCTGTTTAAGGCTGAGTAATGCACCATTGTACGGATATACCACATTTTGCTTATCCATTCATCAATCAATGGACACTTGAGCTACTTCCATGTTTTAGCTAATGTGAATAATGCTGCCATGAACATGGAATGCAAATATCTCTTCGAGACCCTGCTTTCAGTTCTCATGAGTCTATACCCAGAAATCAAACCCTATTGATTTTTACTAGTGTTCCTAACCCCATTGTCCCATAGATTAGGGGAAACTCACACTTTGGCAAGGAGATGGGAGGTGTTCTGCCCTTAGGCCAGGAGATTGAAAATCAGAGATTGGAAAAAGTGAGAGGGCCAATGAATAGTACAGAGAACACAGTGGAGTAAGCATGGCTTCACTGGCCAACACTTCCTTGTCCTGGACATTGAGTAGAGTTCCTTTGGACATGCAGGTAACTAGCAGGGTTCTTTGGTTTTGTTTGTTTGTTTGTTTATTTTTGAGACAGGGTCTTACTCTATTGCCCGGGCTAGGGTGCAGTGGCGTCATCATAGCTCACTGCAACCTCAAACCCCTGGGCTCAAGCAATTCTCCTGCCTCAGCCTCCCAAGTAACTGGAACTA
>CAUYMX010069590.1:0-48713 GCA_963573855.1 Lepilemur septentrionalis | reverse complement strand
GAACTCCATGGTATACATATATGACATTTTATTAATCCACTCATGTATTGATGGGCACTTGAGTTGTTTCCACATCCTTGAAATTGTGAGCTGTGCTGCTATAAACATTCTAGTGCAGATGTCTTTTTTATAGAATGTCTTGTTTTCCTTTGGATAGATGCCCAGTAATGGGATTGCTAGGTCAAATGGTAGTTCTTTTTGTAGCCCTTCTAGGTATCTCCATATTATTTTCCACAGAGGTTATACTAGTTTGCAGTCCCAACAGCAGTGTATGAGTGTTCCTGTCTCTCCGCATCCACACCAACATTTATTGTTTTGGGACTTTCTGATAAAGGCCATTCTCACTGGAGATACATGATTCTCATTGTAGTTTTGATTTACGTTTTAGGGCAATTTTCTTACATCTGTTATTTTCATTCTTTAGATTTTCTAAGTTGTCCTTTTGTAGAAGTCATTTTAATCAGATGTTGGATATATTGGATTCTTACATTTAAAAGTTTTGTAGACTATCATTTTTTATTTTGCTTTCCTTTTTTTTTTTTTCTTTAAAGACAGAGTTTCTCTCTGTCACCCAGGTTAGTGTGCAGTGGTGTGATCATAGCTCTCTATAACCTCAAACTCCTGGGTTTAAGCAATCCTCTAACCTCAGCCTCCCAAGTAGGTAGGACTACAAGCATGCACCACCATGCCTGGCTAATTAAAAAAAAAAAAAAAATGTAGAGATGAGGTCTTGCTATATTGCCCAAGCTGGTTTCTAACTCCTGGCTTCAAACAATCCTTCTGCTTCAGCCTTCCAAAACATTGAGATTACAGGCATGGACCACTGTACCCAGCCTATCACTTTTTCTTTTTCTCAATTTTCTAGGAGCTTCTTTCAACTTTACCCCTCCTTTTATATTTTTGTCTTTTATAATGTTTTAAATATCCAGTTTCTTTAAATTTTTCTCTGAATGTTCTATTTTAATAATGTCCTGTTCTAATTTAATGAATCTAATATTTTAAAATTCTACCCCTTGGTTTTTATCTTTTTTGTTCTCCTTTACGTTTAACTGTTCTTCGTATATCTGATCTTCCTTGACTAGCTGAGTCGTACCTTAAGAAGCTCAAGCTCTTGTGGGAAGTGCTGTGTCAGACTGTGTGTGGCGGAGATGCTCGTTAGTTCAGGAGTTTTATAATATGGGGATTGGATAATGAGATAGCCGCTATGCTTTGGAATGCCACCACCTATATGTCATTATATGTGGGTATTTTCTCAAGCACCATTGTGTTTCTACAAAGAAGCATATTCCAATTTTACTCTTTGTTCTGGTACCCTGGGAGAAGATTTGTGTTTGGGAAGGATATTTGGGTTCCGCCACTTTTTTTTCCCAGAATTTCTCACCAGTGCCTCATTTTGGCATTCCTTTGCTCTGATACTCTTGACTTTTTAGTTCAATTTCTCTGAAATTTTATACCTCTGATCTTTGAGAATGAGGTGGTACCATAGTTCCGTATGAACATAAAAAGGGATTTGATGATTGAAGTTTATCCTAGAGACTTTAAGACAATCCCCCTGTTTTTAGTGTTAAGCTCTTAAGGTTCCATATACTGATAAACCCAAGTCCTGAGCCCTTCCAGGTTTTCAGAGTGGTGAGAGTGAATCAGCACACTTGTCACCATTATCTAAGCTGGTGGCACTTAATTTTCAGATTTCTCCATTTTGCTAATTCATCCAATTTCCATCTTCAACAACTTTATTGATATCTCTTAACCATTTTTATTCCTTCCTGTTCAATGTGTCTTTGTTTTATTGTTTTTAAAATTCCTTAACTGCTATTTTAGAAGTGTTTTTGAAGGCAGCAGGTCTATACTTTGAGTTCCATATGCCATGGTTTTCCTGAAAACTGTAGACTATATTTAAACACATGTTGATGAGATTTCTATTAATATGAAATTTAGTATTATAATTAACTTATAATACCAGAATACCACACAGACAGAAAAGGTTCTTAATAGGTTACATAATGTAATGTAGAATTAAACTGAATGAGAGTCAAGAATAAAAACTAGTATGGTTTTTATTGGCCGTATGATAGGGCTAGGAATGAGCATGGAAGCTAAGTTTCTAGGAAATGATGAATTCATTTCCACCAAGTGAGAGAAATGTCAGTACCAAATTATATCATTTAACATTTCTTCTTTGAAAAACGTATTTAAAATAATTATATGTATATGACCAGATAGTTCACTAGAAAAAAATTACAAGGAGATTTTTTTCTAGTTGAAGCTTTTTTCCCCAACTGCCTAAGTTTTATTTTTCTTTTAAACTATTCATTTTTAAAAATTTCATTTTCTCCGTATATTTTAAACTATTATATCACATATATTAAACTGTGTATTTAAGGGGGGAAAATAGTATAAGTGTACCAATGTACATGTGTATAAGTGTGATATATGTATAAATATATTTCTATACTATAGATATGTTTTACTCTCTCATTTAGAATTTTGAATAAATAGGATACCGAATTGACTTTAAAATACATACTTACAGGACTATTCCTTTGAGAACACAGCATTATCATTTAGAGGTGGAAAAGATAACAAATTGAGTCTGTGGCATGCATAAGGACCCTGATGGATTCCTTTTGACATACTCTGGCTATAATAATGGCATTAAATCAATATGGCTTTTATATTTTTACTATTTATATTTTCAACAATTGCAAACTACAAGTTATGATCAAATTGACAGATAGTAGATTTTGTCTCTATTACAAAAATGAAACGTAATTTTGCATTCTGGGGCTATTTCTCTGACTGAAAAAGATATCAGCTGAAACCTACAAACCACTGAAAGAGATAAGACCATACAGTGATACAGTCTCTTGGATTTCAAACTGGAAACAAAAGATACAAGTCTTCCCAGTTGGCCCAAATGTTCACCCACTTTCTCGCAAACATCAATGTAACTGTCATAAGAATTATCAGATTGATTCCTTCTGCTTGATAAAGCGTCAATAACTTCTTGCAGCTGCATTGGGAAAAACTCTTCTAGACCTCTCAGGATTTGTTTGTGGCACAATTACTTTATTCATAAACATTTATTTGGAGCCTACTATCTTCTAGATACTCAAGGTGATAGAAGGAAGAATAAAATGAAGTCTCTACATTCAAATTGTTCTATACTGTTTGGCAAGTGTAGACATATAAGCATATTAACAATCGAATACAGGAGGGGCTGTTAGAAGTTTATTTAGAGTGCTGCAGGATTTGCTGAATGAGACACACAAATTATGGACCCATGACAAATGCAGATAATCTTTTTTGCAGAAGAGTTAAGGGACTGTCTTTGCAGGGAAAGTCATTGTGCTCTTATTGACCTCTGGCTAAAATTTCTTATCCAAAGTCAAAGAAGAGGAAGCTAATTATAATCACTCTAAAAAAAAAAAAAAAATGAAAAACAAGCATCACTTGAAAATCTGTTTTCAGAAAACAGTTGTAAAAATTTATAAATTAAAAGATAAGGTTACAAGATGGCACCTTTTAATATTTTTAACTATTTTAGGATGCCTAATTATCCCATGTTTTAGCTAAGAAAGCCACACAGTCCATGATGGGCTGTTAGGAAACCCATGCCTTTTCCCTTTCCTTACTTAGTAAAACTGGATTCTAATATTTCTAATCTGTCAATTCAATGGAAAAAGGGATGATATGAACTTTGCACCTGTTATACTGTCAGCCTGTTTTTGATGAAAGAAAGCATAAAGAAATCAAAGGGTGAAAATAGTCCAAGCACTATTTAACATGATTTTTGGTATTTTTCAGAGATTCTTAACTAGCATCATTAATAATATACTGAAATTTGCTGGTAATATGATTTCAAAAAGACTGTATTACTGTAATTATTTTTTGAGAACCTATATAAAATCTTATTTTTCCCTCTTTTACCATAATGTTGATTGAAGAAGTACCACATCAGGTAAACTATAAAGACAATTTTGCTTAAGATAAATTTCATAATATTAAACTTCAGGGGAAAAAATCTTAAACTATAACTTTAATTAAATTAGGAACCAAAGTGGGTCTTGCATATTGCATTTAGAAGAAATTAGTCTATTTGAAAGATACCAAAAAACTCCAACAAAACCCATGAAATCAAGCTAATTAAACATATTATATAAATATAGTAGACCTTTCTCTAAAAGTATAAATAATTCTCTCATTCACCTAATGTTCACTTAGGAATTTTTTTCCATCTCAATATTTTGCTTGACATTTATAATGTTATATACACACAACATCAAAACCTCAACAAAAGATTACCAGGAATATAACATATTTAATAAGTGAGAAAATTGAGAATTGATTTAAAATTGACTAGTTTTAAATCATACAAAGTTGGGACTTAATCCCAACAGAATTGAAATGCTGTGTTGCACAAGCTTTTACAGTCCTAACATCAATGTCTAAAGAATCCACAAATGTCAGTGGTTACTTTTAATTTAAAACTGGATGGGAGAACGATTGTATGAAGATAAGAAGTCAATCAGCATGGGAAAAAAATGGGAATGATTTGTGTAAAAAAAAAAAAAAAATTGTATGAGTGCTTAGAAATAAAAAACAAGTAGAATGATAATTTGGATTAGAGTCAATACAATTTAGATGTAGTAGATATTGGTCTCTCCATGGATAAAACTGGAGGATTTTCTTCTGTGATATATATGCCAATTTTGAAATATCCTAGCTCAAATATAGGCATAAAGCTTTTTTTGGATGCTGCGACTGCATAAAGAGTATAAGGACAGGTTGCAAAAATACTAGGTGATAAGCTGTAACGTATGGTAACCTCTTAAATTTTTCCCACATTTTGGCTAGCCTGCTTTCACGGGGTTCTGAGAATTTTAGGTTGACTTGGGACCTGTGTGGAAGGGTCTTGGGTAATTTTTTCCTCCTTATATATCCCTTGGGCCTTTCTTTAAAGGAGGTTTGGTGTTACAGAAATATCCTAAATTTGGCCAGCCTGTACAAAGATGGAAATTCTTAGGAATGGCCTTAGGTAAAATTCCACTGTAAATGGTTAGGAAAACATTCAAGATTTTGGCAATCCCTCCTAGCATTCCCACGGTTTCGAAAGAGGTCTAAATCTGAATAAATGAAGTAGATGATTGGTGTGGTTCCTAAAGCAATGTGAGAAAGTAACAAATTCGACCTATCTTTGCCTGATACTTTCCAGGCATAAAAGGAAGTAAGACATAACTGATGGAAATCAGACTATGAACAAAAGTTATAAAATTTTAATGAAAACAGGATAAAATCCATTATGCTTTTGAGTTGCTGATGCAAATTGACATGCTATAGAATAGTGCCTGCTTGTCCCTCCTTATCCATTCTCACCTTTCTTCCTGCTCTGTGCCCAGTGAGTTCATTCACTGTCTGCATCAACCAGGCTCTCATGCTTTCTGGTTTCTTGTTGGTTCAGGCCCTGGGAGGTACCAGCAGAATATTGAAAGGTAAAAGACAAGGTTGCGGTGTATGTTTCCCTGGTTCTCTACCTGCCACGGCACGTTGCTTTTCTTTACTTGAGGTCAGGGTCTTGTTGGGGGCCCCTCTTCAATGATGCAGATATTTCTGAGTTCTGATAACCCCATGTCCCAACAAGCCAACATGTGGAAGTAGCTTCCAGTTAAGCCCAGGATGATTCATTATCCTTTAACCTTGTCCACCCCTCTGTAAATAGTCAATTGATTAAGCTCTCTGCTTTAAACACACTGGTTTTGAGTGTGCTCTGTCTCCTGACAAGATTCTGACCAACAAAGTGAGCTGAAAAATATTATGTGCTCATTGCACAAATAGACACAAAAGTGTCCCCAACAAGAGTTAACATGAACAACCAGTTATTTTTAAATTGTCATGGTTTATATTGGTCATTTGGGTATAGAAAAATTCTCCTTTGCCTTAGAGTTCATAAGTAGCATGCTTATAAGTTAGATTGTCCTAGTTATAAATTGCTATGGAGTATACATCCTGGTTACCTCAGATTGTGTCTCTCAAGTAGAAAGTGGCAATCATGGTCTGCAGGGGCAATCAGAAATAGCATGTTTTTGAACCTCAGGAAGATACAAAGGTGGAAAGGTTTTTCAGAGACCATCACATGTGGCTTCTATTACATGGTCTCACATATCCCAACACACTGTTCCTTCGGGAGCAGCTTTATAATTCATGTATTAGTCTCACATTCTGGAAGACTAGTAAGCCCGGAGCTTTTGATTTAAATATCACAGAACTAAGTGGTTATTTGAGAAAACAGGCCTATTGATAAATAGATGGTAAAATACATATTAACTGCGGCACATAATTAAATAGTATATAATCACTTCTGTGGTTGTTACAGGCCAAACAATAGTAGACTAGTGAGGTGTACGTTAAGAACAAACTGTGTTATTCAAAGGCCTACGGCTCAGAATGCACTCCTCAAGGAAAGTGGGTTACATGCTATTCACTGCCAGATTAGCTAAGAATATGTCCCTATTTCCTGAAGATTTAACCTCTTACAATGGGAAATTGCTGTGGATGTGGTACTTTAGAAAATCTAGTGTTGTGATGACTATACCCTACAGCTGTTTTAACAGCTATTTCATGTTTTCTTTAGTGAGAAAAAATTTTAGTGAGACAAAACTAACATGTTTTTTCTCTAATGTGATTTTAAATTCTAGTTCAAAGTTGGGATTTCAGGGCTACCCCTAGCTCTGGTTCTTATGATGACACTTGTTATATAGAGACTTTTAGGTGGTTTCCATGGTCTCTTCCTCCTGGTTTCCACATTATATCATCCTATCCCGTCGAATATGGGCAAGACCTGTGACATGTTTCTAACCAATAGGATTTGGGAAATGTGATAGAATTTTACTCTCCTGATTATGGATCATTATATTAGACTCCATCTTGCTGTCAGACTGGTGATAGAAGCTGTCCCTCTCCTCAGCTGGTTTTAAAGAAGCCATGCAAGTGAGGGGGCCTATGGGAAGGGCCATAGGCAAGGAACTTCAGGTAGTCCTGGAGCTGAGAGAAGCCTCTAGCTAACAGCCAACACGAAGATGGAGCCCTCAGTCCTACAGCCATAGGTAATGAATTGTGCCAACAACCTGAGTAAACTTGGGAATGGATCCATCACTAGTTAAGCCTCCAGATGAGAACTAAGCCCTGGTTGACACATTGATTGCATTCTTGCAGAGGACCCAACTAAGCCATTCCCATACCTATCCATAGAAACTGTGAGATAATAAATATACTTTGCGTTAAGTTGCTGAGTTTGTGGCGATCTGTTAAACAGCATAGAAAACTAACACATATGTCCAATGTACACTTGGTTAATAAACATTGAGTATCATGAACCAAGAATTTTTCACAGTATTAAAGAAGACTGAAGAAGAGAGAAATCCATGCACTCAAGGGAGTTCTGATAGGCAATTTCTGTAGGTAATGTAAGTACCAAATGGGTAAGATGCTTTCCTTTCCCATGCAAATAAGGCAAACTATTTACAGTGTCTAGTGACTGTTCTACTTAAAGTGGATATGAGAACAACAGACTTTAAAGGAGATTTACAAAATGGTCTTGAAATTTTTACCAAGCTCCATCAATTACAGTTCGATGTTATATATTTTCATCATTCTATCCAGGACAAGGAATTGCTATTCTCAGCCATGGGAGGTCTGTATTGCTATGATGTCCAATAACATCAGGCAGAGAGGAAATTTCACATGTTACAAAAACCAGCAATGATAAAAGAAAACCTGTGCCTTGACTTTGTGTTCATTATCTACTAGCTTACATCCCCAGAAACCCATGTCAAAACTGTATCAGTTGGTCAGTCTTAGTGAAGTTTTCATCAAAGTTTTAAGTGTCAATTTTTTGAATGAGAAAGGTAAACACAACAGATTACACTAAAAGGGGCAGAAAGGGAGTTAAAGAGAGGGCTGTAGATACCACAGATATATATAAAACACATTTTTAAAATATATATTTTGAAAAAGCTGGGAAGTGATATTTGAAAACTCTTGCCAGCTCTCATATTTTTTCCCAATATTTGAGGCTTTAGAGGTGTACATCAAAGTAACAGAAGACTAGTTAAATTCTGAAGTGCTTCTGCAACAATTATTAATATATGGGGCCGCTGACACTAGAATTAATCTTGGAAACCACTCTCAAGGTGATGGGGAAAATAAATGTGCCATGGGAGTGCCCCATAGTGCTACACTGACACGGTTGGGTCCTGTCATTGATCATTGCTGATAGCAAAGAAGTGATCACTCACAGAGCAGACCTAATGATAGACTTCAAATATGGAAGGATCCTTACTCACCTCTATGTTTAACAGTCCACGTTTAATGAATAATTTTTTTCCACCCCAAAGGTCAGAAGCAACAAGCGCTCCTCTCTTTGTTTCCAGCTGTGTTGGAGGCCAGTTAATTCACTATCATGAAATAGCCCCTTTGGGTACTGATTTATTCCAGATGTAAATATGTGGCTTTAAGAAAGTATAGAGGAGCCTGGTTTTAGTACCATTGTCTCATTACCAAACACTTAGGCATTGCAGATAGAAGCAATTGTGCCCTGATCTAAGCACCGAAAACAACTAAAAACTCAGGGAACACTTGGGTATAACAGATTAAGTTATGTTGTGTTTTAAGTAGTGATCTTGCTTCAGAAATGAGGGGCTGAATGTGTTTAGAAATACTTTCATTGTGCTAATATCACAACATAGATTTCTCCTTCCTCAGACTGTCTCCGGCGTAAACATACTGCTTGATAAAGATGATGGAGTTAACATGATTGCTAGGCAGCTGTATTGTTATTCCCACAGATAAACACACTTGTTTCCTTCTCGCATTATTCCTGGTAAGGAATTTCTAGATAAACATATTGCTTTCTTTTGGATTGATTGTGATCTTATTCATTCTAGGTAATCACATATGTATCCTTTATAATTTTATAAAACTGGATTTAACGTGTAGAAGAGTTTCGAGGAAAGAGGTGGGCTAGTAAATGATTTTTTTAAGGGTACAAAAAAAGCAGAGATGTTGAGAAACATTTGGAGTCTTATACAAGAGAAGGAATCTAAATTGCACAACATAGGCAGGTTTCCATCTAGATTGTGAGAACTAAGCATTATCTTGGGATCGTGGAGGAATTTTATTCAAAGATATCAACTTTGCTGGGTAAACTCAAATGCTTCCAGAAAGAAATGAGGCAATAGGATGGACCAAACATTTATTCTGTTCTTTAATTCCAAAGAAAGTCATCATTCCCCTCTGAGTATTACATAGAAGTTCTGGTTTACTTGTTATAGAAAAATGCTTATTATCTGCAACAGCTACTGGTTATGAAGATCAGAAGGCATCCAAAGGACAAAAATGTAGCTGCCCAGAGTTCAAGAGTTGAGGGAACATGCAGGGTACAGTCTCATATTAAAATTGGTTAAATTACAAAATGCACCTGACAAAGGATTCTTTCTTACACGAGGAACCCCAACTTGCACATTGATACTTTCAGGTCTTTAGAGGCCCTTTTGTGAAGGGAAGAAATGGTTTAACTAGTGGGACCCCAATGATAGAACCAATGTTGACAATGGCAAGTTCACTACCATTAGAAAAAATAGTGGATGTGTGTGTCTGTGTACATGTGAATATATGTATATATGAAGGAGTAGAAAGATTATTGATTTTTGTTCAACATTTTAACTAGGATCAATTTGTCTAGAAAAAGCATAAAACATTCATTTTCATGAAATTAACTAGAAACAATTATGTTTAAAATAAAAAATAAACCAATTATGCAAGATTCCCCCCCCCTTTTTTTTGAAACAGGATGTTGCTGTGTTGCCCAGGCTGGACTTGAACCCCTGGGCTCAAGTAATACTCCCACCCTAGCCTCCCAAGTACCTGGGGCTCTAGGAGCTCTACTGCACCTGTCCTAAGAGCTCATTTTTATTTATTTATTTTTTACTAATACCTTTTTTCCCTTAAAGAAGCTGAAGAGAAGTCTTGAAGGGACTCTTCAATGTACATTTGGGTATAATAATTACCCTCTTCCCTGACTTTAGCGAGTATAGTTAGATCAACTTAGATGAACCACACATTTCACAACATCAGTGGAAAATCAAGGGCACACGGAAGAGAAGACTTTTCTGGGTGTTGTTTTTGTTGTTGTTAGGGAGGAGAGGAAAGCCAATAAGTAGAGAGAAATACAGGATCTGGGTCTTCTCTCTGCTGAACTATCAGATTAGAGGAACATGGAAGAATTGGGCCTTAAAAGCACAGGCAGGAGGACTTGAGGAATCTTCTGTCAACAGGCCAAGAAAGAAAGAGCCGTAGGATTTATTTTTTTTTAGTGCTTACCAATGCCTTCCCACAGGGCTTGTCCAAGGCAAGACTCTGAGACTGTCTCCCTGCATCCCTTTCAGCAGGCCTCACCCTCCTTGGGAAGTAGCAATAACTTTTGCTCTCCCTTAAATGTTTGCCTCTTTCATGAAACATTTTCTCCAAGCCATTGTGGACAGAATCACTGTGTTAATTCTCCCCATCTATTTGCACTAAAAACATTACAATCCACTAAAGAAGAGAATAAAGCATATTTGTGATGTAGATGGGCTGTGGAAAGAGTTCTGGCTTCCAATTCAAGCTCTTTCCTGTTTGTGTCTCCTCAGTCACGTTACTAAGCTTTTCTGAGAATCATTTTTTTAAAAAGTCCACAGTTAGATACTTACATGATCAATTTGAAGGTTACATGAGATAATATATACAAAACCAACCAGCCTAGTACTAGCAAAATGGGGAGCAGGGAGGGTCCTAGTTTTATCTCACTAGAGGGAATGTAAGGCATAAGCAGCAGGTGCAGAGTTTTATGAGACTGAAGGACATTTCCTGTACTCTAGATATAGCACCATGAAGCTGTTGACTCAAGGTTTTAAATGATAGGTTAATTTACCCCCAGAATAATTTTTTTTTAAATTATGTTTAATGGCATGTACAAACACCAGCAATTCTTGCAAAGTCATTTAGATGGCTCATGGGGTTTGGAGCAGGAGCCTGTAGGGAGCTAGAAGCCACATCTCCCTGGTACGTCATCTTGTAATGCTGACCAAATTCCAAATACTTTCAGATTGACAACTTTCTCAAATGCAGCAGCAGCAATCCCAAGAAATATGTATTATTACGCTTATTTTAAACTTGAAATGTTTAAATGAGGCCAAGGAAGACTAAGTGGCTGTTAATGGTAGTGCCGGGATTTCACCCAGCCTTCTGGATTCAGAGTCAGTGGGTGCTTTGCACTTTGCCCCTGTTGAACTCTATTCTACAGTTCTGAGAAATAACATGGTGGACTAGCAGTGATGACATTATACATAATCATAAATTATCAAAGAATTTTCCCAAAGACATTTTAACTATCGGTAAGAGTCCTTTTGTTGTGATAATAAACGATTAACACATTATAGCCACCAAAAACCAATGATCAACAGTGACAACCATAAACTTAGGAAGGTACTTTCCCAAGTGCTGCTATGAAGGTCTTTTTACTTATTTTATCTTTATGCTGATGAAAAGTGAGGTTGCCTTGCTCAATCTTTATGATTGATGCTTTGGGGTAGAAAAACTCAATTCTACAGATTCCTCAGTAAATTTATATTACATTTGAGACCAGTACTACTGTTAACCTTTCCTTTGCCAGCAAATAGTAATTACAGCATAACTACAGGGTAATTCTGGGGCTTTGTGCCTTTGAATGCAGGACTAATTTGAACAGTTCTGACTGTAAATTTGAATTGGTTAACATATGCTTTCTGTAGATTAGAAATACATCTTAATGATTTATTTCACCTCCCTGAATGCATGATTTTCCTTTTTTTAGAAGGCAAGTGATTTCATGAGTATGGAATGTTTAGAACACTAGTAAGAAGACTTGAAATAGACCAAGAAACATTTTCTTGATTTTAACATGGCTTAAATTAAGCATAAAACAGGATTCTCAGAAACATCAAATAATTATGTGATTAGAATTTTTTCTTCAATGAAACAGATAAAAATATCCAATGCTTCTATTTTTCTAAACCATTAAAATTCTAGTTTCAATTAACAGAATTGCCAAATAAGCAAAATAGCAAAAATTAAAAATGGAACTTTCTCCCTCTACTATCTTTTATTATTCTCTTTTCTTCCTTTCTGTCAAATGCAATTTATTGCATATCTTGTCTCTGTATTGTTTCCAATTCTACTCGCTATACTTAATTTGTTCTACCTCTTTCCTTCTAATTGACAATGAAGTACAGGTGTATGTAATTTATTTGCTTT
The DNA here is from genome assembly GCA_963573855.1 of Lepilemur septentrionalis. Classification (NCBI taxonomy): domain Eukaryota; kingdom Metazoa; phylum Chordata; class Mammalia; order Primates; family Lepilemuridae; genus Lepilemur; species Lepilemur septentrionalis. The sequence goes on along the minus strand of CAUYMX010069590.1, from coordinate 36,386 downwards.
ATTTTTTCACTCCTGTTATTCTTAGGAGATCTGCCTTTCTTATTTTCAATTCTCTCCTCCTTATTTGCTCTCCTTTTGACCATTATTCTACTTTCTCTCTCTTACTACATTAACTGAAGTCACTTCTCTCAACATCCCAATACATCTCATTCCAATATTGGGTGGATCTCATGTTGTTCAGACTCTCTGGGGCTAATAAAGTAATGGTTTCATATAAGGGGAAACAAGTCAACCATTCATTGACCTATTCTGATAAGCTAGAGGTCAGAATAAGGCAATTATGGCAATGTATCTTATAAAAAAATTATCTTGTAAAATTTCTCTCTATGGATTCATATTCGCTCTTGACCATAATACATACCCATTGCCTAGGACTTGAAATTTCACCCCATCTATAATGTCTTTATGTTTGCCATTCATGTACAGAAAATTTATGTAGGTTTTTTAGGATTCCAAATCTGAAAGTGTTAAAAGTTCACTTTTATTCCTTATGCTCCATGATAAAATTGCTAACACTTTTGTTAAGAAGCTACAACCTACAGCAGTAAAGAAACACTATTAAACAATAAAACAAAGAAAATTTGAAAGGCAAAAAACCATAGAATATTTTAAATCTTACTTGTTTTTTAGATCCCACGAGTATGTTCACCAGACGTCTCCCTAAACGAAGAAATGTGACAACAATTAAAATGTGAAAATGATGCTATTAAAATACTGCTCATTTAGGTGATGATGTTTACATTACTTAGCTAGAAGAAAATGTCAAATTCCAACAAGAAGTGAAATTAGTTGTATTTTGGCATTTCCCTTCATATTCATTGTTGTAGAAAGTAATTTAAAATGTTCCTTTTAAAACAACAAGGAGGAAAACATGCTGTGATTATTCTGGGAAGAGAAAAGATAGTTTTAAAATATTAAATATACTTCATAATCAAAATTATATGTATATAAAAGGAATAACATACAGAATCATTAAATATTATTAAATAAAAACGTTGCAAAAGCCTATGAAAAATCTTTATGAAAGGGAATATTCCTTTCACTGTAAAGTTTTGTTAAGATTTAGTTCTTTGGTAAACACATATAAATCCCACTGAGTTGCTTTGAATAATATCACAGGATCTCTAAAAGGACAATCTCTCAAACTATGATGATGATGTTACAAAAAAATCTAGATTTTAAGATTTGGCTGAGGAAGAGGCTTGTTAAAGTTTTAAAAAAAATACAAGTTTATTAATATAACCTTTTATTAAGGTTGAGAGAGATAGAAGTCTATGAAAGTGTTGTAATGTTTCAGGAGTCTTGTAATTTATAAGTAACTTTAAAAACTGGACAACCAAGCTGACATTTTCCCAGTGATTTTCATTAAACTTGTTCACTTTGGGTTTTTCTTTTTTTGGAAGTGTAGAAATGGAGAAATTAATTTTAATTTGGATTTTATGTGAGTAGCTTGGGCAAGTTGAGGTATTAATCCGTTTCTGCCAATTTCTAGAAAATGAAAACTGATCCAGAGTGACATAAAACAGATTGGTGGTTGTCTGCAGACATGGGTGGGGAAGGGAAGAGGGAGACATTACAAGGGTCACAAATAAACTTCTGGAGTTGATGGATATATTTGTCATCTTGATTGTGCTGATGACTTTATAAATAGGTACATGTGTCCAATTCATCAAATTGTATGCATTAACGTGCGTAGAATATGTCAATTATATCTTAAAGCTCTAAAAGTGGAAACATGAAATATATATTTAATTTAGAGCATGAAATATATGGATAAACCATGGAAGAAATTAATGCGGGTTGGTATTACAATTTTTATGACAGAAGATTATCTGACTGCTGGTTGAGGAGATAGTGATTGGGAGTGGAGGTAAAATTTTGTATGGAGGCGTGGCCCACCATACTGGTAGTGTAGGTGAAGGATGATGGACTCTGATCCATGATATAGTTAGTAGGAACAGAGAAAAGGCTGGCCGAGGCGCTGAATGTGAAGGTCAGGCAGAGTAAGGAACTGAGGACGACATCCAGGTTTCTGGCTTGAGCAACTGGATGTTTGGTGTTGCCATTTCCTGAGATGGTAAAGACTGGGAAGATAATAAGATTTGAAGGGAATAGGAGAGATCCATTTTCGGTATATCGTATTTGAAATGCCAGAGAGATAGCCAAACAGAAATGTTAAGTTGGGTAAAGTTTTCTAGAACTCAGAGGAAATGTTTGAGTTACAGTTTTGAGAATTACCAGCATGTATCTAAGAGTGAGTGGCCGTCATGGAATGGAGACAAAGGTCACTGAAGAATAGATAAAAGAACCCAGAGTCAGGATGGTAGATGATTTAGCTACTTGGCTGTGCACATCCCTTGAAATAACCAGAATGAGGATGAAAAGAATTTCTATGAGCGAGAAAATATTTTAATTATTTTCTATATTTTTAGAGACTACTTTCTAATGTTTATACTTAACTGTCCACAATGCAGGTAGAAAACAAATGTATTTCAGCAATTATCCTAATTTACCTTCAGTTTAATCTTCAAATTATCCTCAAAAACCTTTGGATGCCTAATTATTTAAAAGATATTTTTAATCACCCCTCTGAAAGTATATTTTAAATCAATTGTTTGTTACATACTTTATAAATCAGAAGTGAAGTAGCGTGCCACATAATGACATTTTGATCAACTGAATATGTGACAATGATACCATAAGATTATAACGGAGTTGAAAAATTCCCATCGCCTAGTGACGTGGTAGCTGTCATGATGTTGTGGTGCGATGTGTTATGAGTATGTTTGTGATGATGGTGTAAACAAAGCTGTGTTGCCAGTCACGTAAAAGTATAGTACATACAACTATGTACATAGTATAATACTTGATAATGATAATAAATGACTATGTTGCTGGCTTAGGTATTTACTGTACTTTTTATTAGGGTGTACTTCTTCTTTTTTAAAAAAGTTAACTGTAAAACAGCCTCAGGCAAGTCCTTCTGAAGGTATTCCAGAAGAAGACATTGTTTTATCATAGGACATGATAGGTCTGTGCCTGTTATTTTCCCTGAAGACCTTCCAGTGGGACAAGATGTGGAGGTGGAAGACAGTGATATTGTTGATCCTGACCCTGTATAGGCTAATAAGTGTGTTTATGTCTTAGTTCTTAACAAAAGTTTTTGAAAGTACAGAAAAAAATTTAAAAGTAGAAAAAAGCTTATAGAATAAGGATATAAAGACAGAAAATACTTTTTGTATAGCTATAGAACATGTTTGTTTTAAGTTATTTTAAAAAGTTAAAATTTAAAAATTTATAAAGTATAAAAGTTACAGGAAGATAAAGTTAATTTATTATTGAAGAAAGAAAAATATTTTTTTTTTGTAAATTTAGCGTAGCCTAGTTCAACGTGTAAAGTCTCCAGTGGTGCACAGTGATGTCCTAGCTCTTCATGCTCACTCACCATTCACTCACCCAGAGCAACTTCCAGTCCTGCAAGCTTGATTCATGGAAAGTATCCTAAACAAGTGTACCGTTTTATCTTTTGTACCATATTTTTACTGTACTTTTTATATGTTTAGATAGTTTAGATACATGAATACTGACCATTGTATCATAATTGTCTACAGTGTTAAGTACAGCAACATGCTGTGCAGGTTTGCAGGCTAGGAGCATTAGGCTACACCCTGAAGGTTTGTGTTAAGTGCACTCTATGATCACACAATGACAAAATTGTATAATTATGTATTTCTCAGAATACATCCCTGTCATTAAGTGATGCATGATTACTCAGAACTTTACTAAAATTTTCAAAGAAGTCAATGTAATACTATGATGCTCCCAAATCAGCTGCTCTTCCATGCTCGTAGAAATCAATCACAAAGCAAACAATACTGGAATAATACTTTATTACAGAAAGAGAATAAAACATAGGAATTTCATGGCTAACATGAATGGTGTTGAAGCTTCCAGGTGATGCTCAGCTGAATAATCCATGGTAGACTTGGTTTTGTTAGTTTCCATTCGCTTTGAGCATTAGTGGAATGTTGAGAAGTCAACATCCCAGATTTTTGTTACTTCATTTGTAAAATGGAAATTATACAAAAAATTTCAGAGTTTTGGTGGGAATAAATAGGATAAAGTACATAAAAATGCTTGGTACAGTGCAAAGCACCATAGACAGCAGAAATGACACCGCAACAATAGTAATGGGGCATCATAGCTAAATGTGGCACCTGATATCACTCAAAAGTATCATGTGACCTGAATTTGTGTACTATATTTAATTTCATTTAGAATTTTCCAAGTCATTAGTAAGGCTCAGAAAAGAATAACATCAACTCTTCATATATTGATGAAATAGAATAAATGAATGAAACATGCATTTTTTTCTTTGTGCACCTTGCTGAATGTGACTTTGACACACAATAAAAAAATCTAGGATCTGTTCATGTTGCGTTACTTTTCTGAAACGTGTTTCTTCCATCCTTCCCATTCTTCTTTATACTTAATTGCTTTTTAAATCTTAAAATTTACTTTTTATTTTGCTATGTCTTGTGATATTATACACTTTCTCATCTCACCTTCAATCAGGATTAAATCATTAATCATTTTATAACTGGCTTTTACTTTTTGTAACAATAACACAAATATTCATTTTTGTAAAAATAATACTGTTGGAAATTTAAAAAATACGTTAAGAAAAAACAAAAGAAAATGAAAGTCTTTCATACTCCTATCACCGAATGATAACTGCTCTTGACCTTTTGGTATATAGCCACTCAATCTCTTTTCTATGCATTAATATGTGTTTTGTAAGTTCAGTAATGCTATCATGTTGTCTTATTTTTTTACTTTTCCATGAGTATTTTAAGATGGTGTGAGTTGTTTTTCTATAACATTTTTTGCCTAGTTATTTTAAATTTTAATTTATTGGTGGAACATAATTTGTTAGACCCATCAAAAAGGCTATGTTGGTTCTTTTTTCCTATATAAGCAGCCTTGTGATAAACATTTGTGAAGCTGTATATTTGCATGAATCATAATTAATTCCTTAGGATGAATTGCTGGATTCAGTGAAGCTTGCATATTAAATTACAAAAATTATAATACCTTTTGCTAAATTATATTCCAAAAAGGTAATAACATTTAACACTACCACAAGCAAGTTATGAGAGTGCCTACTTCTACACACTGCTGCTAATAGTAGATATTATCCTTTTTAAATCTTTAAATTTTATCAATTTTATGAATTATCTTTTAATGTTTTGATATTTGTTTCTTTGGTTACCAGTTGTGTTAAGTTTTTTATTTGTGTTTATTTCTGAAATGTTCATACATGTATTTCACCTAGTTACTTGAGCACATGTCTTTTCTATAATTACTTGTAATAACATTTTGCATATTAAGAATATTAACTACAAACATAAATATTAGATTGAAAAACCAATGATGACTTGAAAAACATTTCCAGGATTACATGCCAACATTTATCCTAAAACCCAAGAGAAATTAGTTCAACTAGATGCAAAAGTGATTATAAGTAGATGAATAAATTTAAGTTTTATGCTTCATTTTTATTATTCCATTTTCATTCAAATTTGAATCAATATTGCATTTAGTTTGTTTTGTCCCTTGTAAATTTTTTTGGATTGCTTACACTGATGTTTTTATTCACTATTATGTCACTTACGTTTTACTTTTTCTATCCCTTAAAACTGTGTGAACATATTTTTCCTTTATTACTCTAAAAAGTCAGTCTGTTTTTCAATAAAACAGATATAAAAAAATCTTTCAGAAATGATATGAGTTTAGAAAAATATAATAGCATTTAATACTCACCTCGTCATTCATTTATTCAATACATATATTTGAGCACCTACCATGAGTTCTTTTCTAGACACTAGGAATTATAGGTTGAAGCAAAATAGTTTCTGCTCTGATAAAGATTATATGCTAATGAGTAATGCAGGTAATAAACAACAAAAGTAGATAGATGGCAGATAAATAAGCTGATAGACAGGTGGATGGATGGATAATTTCCAATAGAACTAAGTGCCGTGAAGAAAACAATACAGAATAATGTGGTAGTGAATGGGCGGTGTTGGGTAACACTGGATAAGGGGAGTCAGGCAGATCCTGTGTTGAAAGGTGATAATCTGAGCTGAGACCTGAGTAATAGAAAGGACAGCCATACCAAGAGGGAAAGGGTAGCGACCTCTAGAAAGAGAATATAAATGTAAAGGCTCTGACACAGGGACAGGTGCTAGTGCTTGGAGAACAGAAATGTGTCCAGTATGGTTGGAGCATAGTGAGCCAGGAAAAGTCTGGTATGAGAGAGGTGAGAGGGAAGGTGATGCCAGATCTTAGGTTATGTAAGGTTTTGTGAGTCATAGTAGAGGTTAATCATGGTAACGCAGTAGGGAGCTACCATGATAAGGAAGTGGAGCACGATGATAAAAATCAAGTTTACTATGTATTTAACAATTTATGATAAAAATCAAGTTTATTATGTATTTAACAATTTATGATAAAACTCAAGTTTATTATGTATTTAACAATTTAAGTGTCTTTTTTTGCCTAAATATTTACATGGCGAGCTAGTCATTGAGTCTGGTTTCCTGTTCAGACTCTGTTCAGTTTTATTTTTTCTATGTTTTGTTGTTGTCCATAATAGTGATAATTTTGCATTTTTTAAACCCAAATTTGATTACCACTTTTGATTTTTTTCTATTTTTCTATTTTGTTTCTATTTTTTTGTCCTCCCCCCCTTATTTTATTTTATTTTTTTGAGACAGAGTCTCACTCTGTTGCCTGGGCTAGAGTGCCGTGGCATCACCCTAGCTCACAGCAATCTCAAACTCCTGGGCTCAAGGAATCCTTCTGCCTCAGCCTTCTGAGTAGCTGGGACTACAGGCATGCGCCACCATGCCTGGCTAATTTTTTACATATATTTTTAGTTGGCCAATTAATTTCTTTCTATCTATAGTAGAGAATGGGGTCTTGCTCTTGCTCAGGCTGGTCTCGAACTAGTGACCTTGAGCGATCCACCCACCTCGGCCTCCCAGAGTGCTAGGATTACAGGCGTGAACCACCGTGCCTGGCCCCCGCACCCTTTTTTTTTTTTTTTTTTTTAAGAGTCTCTATTGCCCAGGGTAGAGTGCAGAGGTGTGATCATAGCTCACTGCAGCCTTGAACTCTTGTGCTCAGGAGATCCTCCTGTGTCGGCCTCCCACGTAGCAGGGACTACAGGTGGGTGGCACCATGCCTGGCCTCTGTTTCTTTGCTTAAGGCACTTGCAGTTTTCTGCATTGATTTTAATGCTGAAGCAGCATTCACAAGACTCAATAGCTTTATTTAGGAATTAGATCTTTGAAATTCCAACTGCTTTATTTTAATAAGAGCTATAATTAACCATCACTTTCATAGTTTTTCTCATTCTCTACCTACCCTATGCTCCAAACCTCTTCTCTTTAAGCTGAACTCTCCTATTCACATATTTTAGCTTTATCAGCCCCAAAAAGCAAGTTTCAATTATCACTCTAGGAGAGATCTCCCTTTTCAGGGGAGATCTTAAACTACTTATTTTGCCTACTTATTTTACTTATTTTCTTAAACTACTTATTTTGCATGTTTGAGGTTCATCTGCTTGAACGCTGATTTGTTTCCCAGATATGGCTTTTCCCCTCGACCGGATACTCCACACTCTATCCTTGGTTCTGGACCCTGATATGTCTGGTGTCCCACCCATTTCTATTTCAGATTGTGCCTCTGCTTTCTTGTGCAACATCTGGCATACATTTTGAATTTTGTCCAGCTCATTTACTGTCTGCCCCCTCCACTTTCCGGTTGGATTTGCCACATGTAACTATGAACTAGGGTAGAATTTGCTTCCCATTAAAGCTCTTTGCCTGCATTTAAATTAACAATAACCTTAATTATAAGAAGAACAGATATACAACTCACACATTGGCAGGTTAGGTTTTAAACCATTTGACAATAGCTGTTACATAGAAAACAAATCCTTAAAAATGCATATGTATGCTACACAAACCCTCTACTTTTGTTTGTAGTCATTTAGAAGTTTTAAAAAATACCAAGTCTAAGAAGTATTTTTTTTCTACGTTACTTTTGTAGATTTAGGTTTTGGATTTTAGGATCAGTTTCATTAACAGGATTATAGTATAATTTTAAGTATCAAAGTGGGGTTTGCAACCAAATTAATTTCCCTAATGCCCATCATTATATAGTATAGTATACTTGTATCATGAAATCTTCGAGCTTCAAAAGCTCTCAATAAAATCAGAGTACATCTGAAAAGTCCTATCACTTATCACGGAGATGACGTGCATTATAATAGGGAATGCATAGGCCTAAAGGGAGAATAGAGTGTTTGGTGATGGAGTTTGAGTATCCCTGTGTACAAATTTCACTTATTTTATAATTTTATGCAAGATCTGCTTTGTCAAACTTATCCCAAATTTTTGTAATGTTGTTGAGTCATGCCCTTCAAACTAACCATGTCTACTAACAGTTTCTATCTTATATAAAATTATAGTAACTTATAAAAAAAATCCCCTCTGATGAAGGAAATATTAGCAACATTCAGCTTCTCTACCCTCTACACCAGAACTCATTACTTTAATCTATAGTTATTTGTGTGAAAATCTCATCAAGGGCCCCTTGTGTATGTAAACATATAGCCCATCATTGCATTTGCCATTCCCTGACAAAGCAGTTGCCATAGTCTTTAAACCCATCCACAGAGTAATTTTACAAAACCTTCCTATCACAAATTGATGTTGGAGATCCCTTATTGAATCACTTTGTCCAACACTTTGTTTTATTAAATCTTCTAAATATGTTTGGGAGAATCACGCCATACTTACAAGATAATCGGACAATATTTGTTGGAACTAACTAAATTATGTTTTCTATAATATTATTATGCTCACTATATTTCAGATATCAATATTCTCATCACCCTATATGCAAATAAATTGCAGGACTAAAATTATACTAGTTTCACTTGACTTTCTATTTAGTGTGTGTTACTTTTCTACTTCTGATATTTCATTTATCCTTTTAAAGTAGGAATAAGTGTTACATTTTGGAAAAGCAATCTTTACTAAAATGCATAATGGTGAAGCTACAATTAGATTAGTGACAGTATAGTATGGTAATCCTAGCCAATTGATAAATTATGTAAGATTGTTAATAAAGTCTATAGTATAGTAACTTCATATTATCATGCTATTAAGTGTTTACTGTGTCTTCTCTATGAAAGAGAAGACATGCTAAGTGATATGACAGGCAGAGAGAAGTATTAGTCTTCAAGATATTGGGAATCTAGTAGGGTGACATTCTCATGCATTAATTACAAAAAGTAGCATGTGGGATATGCCAACTGAGTAGTATAACTAATGCATTTCATAAGATGAGATCATAATTTTGTGGTAGTTAGGAAAGTTTGCCCATGACAGTTAGAATTTAAGCTAGGAGAGCCTTAAGACATTATCAGGAGTTAATTATGATGAAAAAAGGAGAGATGTAAAGGTAAAACCTTGAGCAAAGAATGGAAATGGGGAGATGCAAGACACATTGAAGAGCTGCATTGTCCATATGGTAGCCACTAGGCAGCCACACATGGCTGTTAGGCACTTCAACCGTGGCTATTCTGAATTGAGATATGTTATTTCAAAGAATCAGTATAAAAAATGTGAAATCTCATTAATAGCAGTTATTACATATGAAAATGATATTTGGTGTGTATTAGATTAAACATAACAATTTTATAATTAACATTAATTTCACATTTCTTTATATTTTGTAACATGGCTACTAGAAAATTTAAATTACATGTCTCATACTTGTGACTTGCATTGCCTTCCTATTGGACAGTATCAAGCTATTGAGTAAATTGTTAAAAGACTGAGGTTATTAAATACATATTTTTAAGAAAAGTAATGAGACAAAAAATCGCTAACTGGATAGGAGAGGCTAGAGACTAGAAATATGGAGAAATGATAACCTATTCAAAGGACCACACATGAGGCGACAAGGCCTGAATGAAGCAGGTGGCAAGAGGGGAAATTGAGTTGGCAATATGCACTTTTTTGTGTCTGTTTACTTTCAACAAAATATGATTTTATATTGTTTCTAGTACCAGAGATACTACAAAAGAAGACTTTCAGAATAATTAACTCCAGTGATTAGGCACGGAGATAGGAAGACAGCAGAATCGACTATGCCTGATACTGTAAACTGAGGACACAGGGAGAGAGATGATAGAATTAGATGTGAAAACCTGCTTTGTGAGGAGAGAGTTTTAAGCCCTGGAATATGTTGTAGTGGTAGAGTTCTGATGATTAATCTCTCAGTGGAATAAAGAACATGAGGAGCCAGGTAAAAGGTGGAGTCTGATATGGTGGGACATCCCTGGGTAAATGTACTTAAGGCTTTGGGAAAATGGCAGTGGAATTTGAGGGGAAATGGGCACATTGTTGATGGAGATTTGATTACCATCTTGATAGACTTGAATGTGGAATTCAAGGGTGACAATAGAATTTCAGGGGATGATTTGTTGACAGTTCATATATAGAGCCAAAAACTGAACCATGGAACATACTGACATTTGATGGTTGAAGATGGTGGATGTTCTACAGGGATAAATGATCAGTTATGGGAATGGGAAGAGAACAGTATAGGATCATGGAGACTAAGGAAGAAAAAAATATTAACAAGAAAGAACCAGCTAACAGAAAGAAAATGTCTTGAGAAATGTATGAAAGACTATTTAGCATCAAAATATTACCTGGCAGGAATACAGTCCTCCACCATGAAATCTAAGAAACACCAGATGTACCACGATCTGTCTTACTGCCTTTGGATCACATGGGCCACACTTGGGCTTTTCTCCAGATGTTTGGCCTTTTCTTATTCTCTGGTATGTATACCTATCCCACAAACTTTCTCCTGAAGAGTATCAGATTTATTGCTTCCTGTAGCATTTAATATCTGCATCCTCAATCAGCACTTATCACAGACTAATATCATCTTTTTTTGTACATACCAGATCTTCTGACTTCAAAGCTTTGTTTTTTGTACTCCATCTGGCTGCCTCTCTAGGACTGTCCTTAATGCTTAAAATATAACATGCATAGAGAAAACAGAGCCAATAAGGAAAGATTCAGGGCTATGGTTAGCAAGAATAATTGATCTAGACTGTTGAAAGTCACGGTGCTCCCAAGAAACCATACGTCATCATCGGTCTTTTCTCCACCAGTTTTTATCCATTGTTTCTCTTTAGGGCCTTTGCTGTTGTTTAAGAGTGGAACCTATGTTTGTTCATTGAACAAGGTACTAAGACATTTAGAAGCTTATAAAGATGAATCTAATATGCATCCTGCATATCCTAGATTGCAATTTATATACATGCTTACACTCTATCTTTCATACTTAAATGTAAGATCCTTAGGAAGAAATTGGTTACTCACCTTATCAGTATTTGTATTCTTGATACCTAGAAGATCTTGGCACCTAGTAGACTGTGAACTTACCCTTGCTTAACATAGTCATGTGTCACTTAATGACAGGGATATGTTCTGAAAAATGCATCATTAGGTGATTTCCTCATTGTGCAAACAACATGGAATATGTTACACAAACCTAGATGGTATAGCCTATGACACACCTGGGCTATATGGTACACAGTCTATTGCTCCTAGGCTACCGCCTCTACAACATGTTACTGTACTGAATGTTGCAGGCAGCTGTAAGATGATGGCAAATATTTGTATATCTAAATATACCTAAACATAGAAAAGGTAAAGCATTGCACTATGGCATTATGATTATGATGTCAGTGGGTGATAGGAATTTTTCAGCTCCATTATAATCTTATGGGATTATCATCATATATTAACATATGGTCCATTATTGACCAGAATGTTGTATATATAAATTAACAAAAGTGTGGATTTCTTCTTGAAGGAGCTTATATACTGATTAGCAAAGACAAAATATTGCATATGCACAAATGACCAGAGTACAAATAAGAGATGCCTGTGACTAAAGAAGTACACAAATTAGGCTTTAAGTGAAAGAACAAAAATGTCTCAGAGAAGGGATGGGAGAAGGCTTCCTGGGGATGCTGGTATTTAAGCAAGGCCAGAAGGAGGGTAGAATTGGAAGATAGAAGTGGGGCATTTTACTAAAAGAAAAAATGCCTGTTGGTCATATGTGCAGATTCTTATTCTTTTATATTAAGGAAAATCACATAGTTTTCATGTCTAGTTACTTTTTACTTGAACTCCTGTAATCTCTTTTTTTTTTCTTTATAAAAAGCTTTCTTTCCATAAAAAATTTCTTAAAATATGTAGCCACACAGCCGAGTTTTATTTTAAGGACAACGGCATTTTTACCTCCTGTTTTGCGTGAGGGTCTGTGGGTTGTAGGAGATGAGAAAAGAGAGTTCCCAGCTGCCACAGCCCAACAAAGCCCCTGAAAATGATGACTGCATCCATTTCTACCCAACGCCACATTCTGAAAGTGATCTTTTGGAAACGAGGATTGCAAATAGCTGCGGCTTCTCAAAACTGCAATTGCTTTTCATGGTGTGGTGTTGCTGTCTCCATGCTGACGCAGCTCCCGGCACCGGCACCAGCCTGCCTTTGAACCGTTAAAGATATTTCATTCCCAATAATATAAAGAGTATTACACCCAAATAGGCCTTGTTTTTAATAAGGTGAAATGGACGAAATGGGCAGTCGTGAAGCAAAAATGATGATGAGGGAGGGAAATGGAGACAAAATGAATGCCTCTCCCTCTCCTGCCCCTCAGGACTGTAGCAAATGTTCTGTACCTCTGGGTGATGCTCTGAAAAGATATGGATAAATAGGTGTGAGAAATTGGTGCTAGGAAAAAATAGACAAGACTGAAAGGATGTGACATTTTCTGCATATACAATGTGCTATGCTGGGAAGAGCTTGTGTAGAGAGGACAAAGTTTGCATGCCAGCTCTGCCCCTTACCAGAGTTTTGTTTTGTTTTTTACTTTCTAAGTTGTTTAATCTTACCAAGTTCAGGTTCCTACGAATGGAGTCTCTATTAATGACTTCTTCAGGTTGTCATGAAGATACTGAGATTATTTCTAACCTAGTTTGGTTGTTAAAAAAGAAAAAAGCTGGTGTCTTCCCTTCTGGCCTCCCTTCCTTTCCCTTCCCCATGGACACCAGGGAAACATCTCCATAAAGGACTTCTCAGACCAGCAGATACACTTCATATTACTGCAATGTGGGGTATATTATCTTTCACTGCAAAGATGGCACTAATCACCCACCATCTGTAGTGATTGTGCATGTACTTATCCTTCCTTAATGGAGATGCATTTGTGTGCTAGGATGGGCAGTTGTACTTTTCCCTCTGTTCTCCCATGACCTTCATTTCTCATCTGGCTCCTTGGGTATAATCCATAGACATGACATACAATTTGGCAGTAATCAAGTCAGTGTTTTAATACCATGCATTCCTTTTCCAAGAATTTGACAAGGTTAGAAACACCAAATTTTGCTGGAGAAGGCTCTGGAAAAGATCTGATCTCCAAAGGCCTCTCATACAGAGGAGGAAACAAAGGCCTAAGAACAAGCTGACTTGCCTGAGTCATAAGGGGTGTTGATGGCTAGGTTCAGATTAGAGTCATAATTTCTGCTACTCTGCTCAAAGAACTTTCCAATTATTCCTATACCTTTCAGAAAGAGGCATCTTCCCAGCTTTGTCACAAGAACGTACAGCCATGGTATATCCAAATGTCACATGCAAGGCCAGCCACATAAGAATCTATTAAGGGATTCATCATTGGACGGTTCTAATTGTGAATATCTTGTGGAAAATACTAGAGAGCCACTTGGAAAATTATTTTTCCTTTCTTTCATTAGCTACAATTCTGAGTGTCCGCTTGTTCAAACACTCTTTCTCTGTGTTCTCATGGGTTTAGTCACTTGGTCAGGTGGTCTCATTTAATGACTGCACTATCTCTGGGATGAAACACCATGACTTTTTGCTGTTGGGACTGCAGTATGTAATTTGACTAGAGTCAATTGTACCTGATTTTCTAAATTGCCTCTGCTATAACAATTCTCCCACCCATAATAGCCCATTGAAATCAAACAATGGGATTGATTACGCATTCCTCACTCTGGGGGAAACTCCATTAGTTTTACCTGAATAAAAACTGCAGAACAGGGCCCAATTTGGGGTAAGTAGTGTACAGGAAGCACAGTAGAAATAAGCTTGAAAATGCTTAAACACTACTCGTTTAGCCATAGGGAGTATCAAGCGAATGGAAGTTTATTTACTAATCACATGAAGGAAAACATAGGCACACTTACATGAGTATTACATGTTGTGCCAGAATTGGCAGAACTCACACTTATTCTAGTGTGGCTCTTGGGATACAGTGGTAGAATCCAGGTGAATCCTGGAAATTTAGGAGCCCTGTTAGAAATCCATATTTGGATAAATCTCTAGATTGAGATTTTCTAATTTCAAGCTGCAGGTAACTAGTTGTTGGGAGCTCTGGAATGGACCCAGACCTCCCACTCACTAGCTGTTTGATGCTGGGCAAGTTATTTAACCTTTGCGCATCTGAGGTTTTTAAATGCCTAACTTGGGTTTAAAATACCTGCCCTACCTGATTGCCAAGGTTGTTGTGATGATCAAATAAAACTAGGCATGAAAGTGACTTGAAAACTGTTAAGTGCATTGCAAACATGGGGAATTATTCTTATTTGAGGTAGTGTTTTTTACTGAGCTTGTGCACAATTCTATCCTGGTCTAAACTCACATGCAGTGGCTACAGCTGTAGTCAGAGTGTGGAGTCGGAGAAACCTGTGTCCACAGCACCCTCATTTACTGGCTCTGTCTAGGGACAACTTATCCAGCTGCCAAGACTCATCTGTAGAACAGGGATAGAAATAATACCTACCTCACAAAGCTGCTGTGAGGATCACTAATGCAGTACATGGGACAGGAACACCACACAATCAATGCTATTAATATTTGTTACTAGCAGAAGATGACTGCAACATGCAGAAATGTTCACATGGTGCCTTTTTCTGA
Source organism: Lepilemur septentrionalis (assembly GCA_963573855.1). Taxonomy (NCBI): domain Eukaryota; kingdom Metazoa; phylum Chordata; class Mammalia; order Primates; family Lepilemuridae; genus Lepilemur; species Lepilemur septentrionalis. The sequence continues at coordinate 21,288 of CAUYMX010069590.1, read as the reverse complement.
ACCAACCAAGAACTTTCAGTGTCTGGTGCAGTCTGAAGTCTTGGCCAGAGTTATTCAGATTCCTCACCTCTTTGCAGATGGGACTTCTGAGGACCTGTAAGAGGACCGAGATGATATTGTAGCCCACGGAGTCTAGATTCCAAGATAGGGAACTTTTGGAGTATGGGATTAGATTTTTTGCATCGCACCAAATATTTGTACTCCTAGTGCCTATCATATAGTTTGGCACATGGTCAGCTGCTCAGTGAACACTTTTACCTGAATGAAAAACGAAATCTTTGGCTTGTGTAAGAATGTAAAGGAACAGAAAAACCAGAGGCTTAATTCCTCCTCAAAATGCAGGAGATTTCTTTCTCCTTCCTTTCTGTTAAAAAACTACCTTATAAAACTGGTAAATGTAAATACTGTCTCTGTCTTTTGGAAATGTATCTTTTTAGAAACTAAGCCTTTTGCCAGCTTTATTATGTAGTAATGTCTTTCTCAAAGACTTGAGAGCCATCTCTTTGAAATGTAAATAACTAAGGGAGAAATCGCCCCTCTCCTAGTTTCTATGGCAAAGTAAGAGCCTAACTTCAATAAGGTCCCTTGTTCTAAGCTGAAAAACTCCGTCTTGTCTCAAAGTGTTTGTCCCTCACTCCCCTTCTTCTCTAGATAAAGTCGATTAGCTATCATAGATGATCACCTTAATTACCAGGTAAAGTTAGGATGAAGTGTATGACTAATGGTGCTGTCAAGTCCTTACTTGAGCACTAGTTATTGTTTATCTTGAAAACATGTGTGTAACTGGGTGTATCTGCCTGCCTATATAAAAGGGTGAGATTTTTTTTTCTGTCTGTACTCAGCAGATTGCCTGTAATACACACTAAGTTCTGATTTTATGCTTATTCTATAATAAAAGTGCTTCCTTCTCCACTACGTTTGTAGAGGGGATTTCAGGGTTGGGAAAAACATATTTAAAGACTAATGGTGGCAGTTTAAGTGCTAATGTTATTAACTATTAATGTTCCTAACTATTAACTATTTCTTTGTGTAAGTATAAATATTCAACTAATGTACCTCCCTCTTTTGAAACTTAGCTAGGCTATTCTTGAATTGTGTAAGATTTAAGAGTTTCAACTGACCTACTCACTAATAAAGATTATTCCTCTTTTGCCATTCAGGAAAAGTCCTGATTCACTAATCATAAATTTGTACTGGCTTCTGGCTAGGATTATTTGCAAATTTGTTGAAAATTAAAAAAAAAAAAAAAATCTTGGCAGTATATGTGGAAACTAGGGATTTACAGAACATTTCTGGAAATAATTAATGTTCTTTTAAATAGAAGAATTTAAGACAGCTTACATAAATAAAATAACCAAGTAAAGATATTGAGATAAAAGGAAAATGATTATTAAAAAAAATGGAGATTGAACTGTTATAGACAAGAGCAGACTAAGGATATGTGACTACTAAATGTAATATAGAATCTTAGATGGGATTCTGGAACAGGAAAAAGACGTTAAGTAAAAATTAAGAAAATTTGAATAGAGTATAGACTTCAATTCATAATAATATATCAATAGCTGTTCGTTAATGGTATTATAATTAAATGTACCATTCTAATGTTAGATTTCACTAAAGGAGGAGACTGGGTATAAGGTGTAAGAGGGCTCTCTGGCAGGGAGAATTACTTAGACTAAGACCAGAGGGAAAATCCTAAAATGTTTTAATTTATTTATAAATGTCCGTAGATCCAGCACAGTATATACTGAATGAAAATTGTGTTAGTTTCTCTTACTCCTTTCCTGTTAGTGCCTCGCTTCCTTCCTCTCTCCCCTACACATACATATTCCATTTTGTTGATAAGATCGCCACATGCCTCTTGGTTGAACCTGCCCAAGCTTTGACAAGAACAAAGCAACAGAACACATCCAACACCAACAACTTGGGCCATTCGTTATTTTCTCATAGTTCAATGAACTGGGATGCTTCCACTGCTCCTTAACAATGGAAGTTAAATTGGTTTGAACACTAATGCACAAAGACTTATGCTCCCATGGTGCAATCTGCAAGGTTGTGTACTGGGTTAAAAATAAAATGTCATTTACACATGATATGTCCTTTTAATAAACCCATTAAAATCAGGAAGTTACTCATCCTGTGCCTTATATCTGGAATTAAATCTAAGCCAAGTCCACACTAGAGAGCCTACAATGTGTACCTCAGGATTAAACAAATCCAGAATGTGGGAGTTAAAAATGATTTGAAACTGAGTCCGACTCCTTCCTTTTATGGATAAGGAAACTGAAGCTCAGCTTTACTGAGCACCTACTCTGTGCTAGGCTCCCAGATGTCTCCTCACTAATGCCATTTAATTTTTACAAGCCCGAGCAAGTGACATAAAACTTAAGTCTATACTGTTACTGCTGTGGAGCTGGAGGGTTGGAAAGAGGGCAGACCACAGTAATTTGTTAGCAAAGCCAGGATTTGAAAGCAGGTGCTCAGACTCAAATACTTTTACACTGTGGTGTTTTTAAGCCATATATACCGCCTAGCAGAGGCTTCTGGTGCTGGGCTTAAGAAAGCAACACCATATGCCTCGGTCTTTTCCTCCCACCAAGGTGTACTGTTGTTCTTTAATAAACATAAATTAAGTTAGAAAATCCTAGAGATTTTAAAGGTGTAAAATTTTAAAACAAATTCTGAACATTTATACTGGAGTATAGAATCCTAGCCAGCTAATTTACATATTCAACCATACTCTTGCATAGAGAAACTGGTGTCACCACAGCCTGAGGTTCATAAATAACAGTTCCTGAAAAAAAAATTTTTTTCATAACTGGTTTTGTATTTAAAGTGATTTAACTGTTGTACTTTGAATTCATTGTAGCAAGAACATATTTTAGAATTTCTAAAAGCTGAACAGAATGGAAGGTTATCTATAACATGAGCATAATCACAGTCATAATATCTGTTTAAAATAAAACACTGAAAAGAATTAAATGTTCCCTTCAAGCCAAACTCAAAGAAATTTCCACATAAAATAGACTGTAGCTTGCAGTTGATGTTGCTTGCTGGGATCCATTCTTTAGGAGTTCAGAACCTCTGAAAAGCTTTTGCTTACTATTTTTTCAGTGCTAAAGGAAAAATTCACCGCATTTAGGAGTAGAACCGATCCTACCTTCTCACACAATGGTGTGTGCACTGCCTTGATTTTGATTTATAAATGTTCTACCTGAGTGTACTACTTGTTGTCTTCTCTAGACAGAAAACTTTTAGATGGAAGGTGTAGTTTTATGGTATTTAATTTGTTTTGTAATGATGGCTGTTTCATAAAAATACTTCCTGGTGCATCACATTGTTTTAAGACAGAACTTTAACAAGTAAATTATAAATGGGAATATATATGGAAATACTAAAAAAGAAAACTCTCACCCATAAAGAATTTATTTTTTTGTTTCTCGCTTCATTTTTTCTTTTTTAAAAAATTTTATTCATTTCATTTATTTATTTTTGAGACAGAGTCTCTGTCACTATGGCTAGAGTGCAGCGGCATTATCATAGCTCACTGCAACCTCAAATTCCTGGGCTCAAGTGATCCTCCTGCTCAGCCTCCTGAGTAGCTGGGACTACAGGTGCACACCACTGTGCCCGGCTACTTTTTCTATTTTTAGTGGAGATGGGATCTTGCTCTTGCTCAGGCTGGTCTCAAACTCTTGACTTCAGGTGATCCTCCTGCTTCAGCCTCCCGGAGTGCTAGGATTACAGGCATGAGCCACCATCCCTGGCCTACTTTTTTTTTAAATAAGGAAACAGAACTACACCCTGAGGAGGCACGGACTCAAATGAGTAAGCACATTCACAATTAGAAGTTATGTGGAAAATTTTAGTCACAGAAAATTTGTACTGGAAGGCATCTCTAAGGCCACCTAATGCAGCCCATTGTACAAATGGAGAGCATAAACCTTGGAAACACGAAGTGGTGTGCTCAAAGCCACAGGGCTTGTTGGTAGCAGAGCTGGAAGGAACACTCGAGACTTCTGAATCTGAGTTCATCCCCTATTCAACTGTGCTGGCTCTCTAGGAAAAATTAAAATGTACATTGCTTTTAGAATTATTTTTAAAGATGTCTCTAAAAATACAAGAAGTTATTTTAGTTCTCCTTAGTCTTGGCAGAAAAGGGACAATATATTTCTTAGAAGGCTGATGAAGTGACAGAAATCCAATTTGTTCTGGGCTTAAGCATGAAAGGGAAAGTCTATGGACCCATTTAACTGAACTGTGCCTGACTCTGGCTGTGGCTGAGTAGACATACAGACTCAAACACCACGAGGGACTCTCTTTCCACAACTCTCGTCTTTATTCTTTCCAACTCGTGGGGTTTATTTGCTCAGGCTGGTTGTCTCTGTGAGGCTGTAACAAGAGCTTTAGGTAGCCCTAGGTGTCACCCTTGTTGCCTCATAACTAAAGAGGAAAGGACTCTTCCCTAGCAGTTTTACTGAGGAAAATTCTAGGGTGAAATGTGAATGGATTCTGGTAAGATCAAACGAACCGTTGTGGCATAGAGTTGGTACTAGGACAACTCCATTGGGATCATGTACCAGGAGGCAGGAGGATAATACGACCAGCAGGTTACCTCAAGCTCACATTTCAAGTCTAAGAGATACAGCTTCTTCCTCAAATTGGGGTGATGTCACCAGAGAAAGGAGGAAAGATGTACCAGGCAGGCAAAACAGCAGGCGACAGATGAGAAGTTAGAGTCACTGAAGACGTGATCTGCCCCTAGAGAATATACTAACCACTTAGCAATTTTTTAAAAATCTGCCCAGCATCTGGAGCTGTGTCCTTATTTTAGGGAATCGTGCATCTTAGGAGGTTTAGTGGGAGGCAAAACCCATTTTCCACTGACCATATTCTAGAGAAGTTGAAAATACCAGGTACTTGGTTTCCCAGCCTTTGTAACTAGGGCACAGGAACATGACTTGGACTCAGCCAAACTCCTGGACTTCGAGTCAGGAGTTAATGATACCAATATTTAGACCATAGGCAATAGCAGCCGCAACATCCAGTGGGTGAGCAGCAACAGCAGCGGTGCAAGCTGGTTGTCCAGTACTCAGGGGTAGCGTCCTAACAGGACTGTAATTGTAGCTGGAATTTGAAGGCGATCTTGCCTGCTACCCAACTTCATTTGTTCTTGTACATTTTTGAGCTTGGTTTTCTAGCTTTCTTGGTGATACTGTGAGCTCCCAGCAAGTTTACAATACATTGGTTCTCTGCCTAATCAATCTAGAGTGAGTTAGTTTCTGTGGCTTACAACTAAGGTATAGAAATCTCATGTACTTCTGTATCCCAGCAGAAGAAAACTCTAGTATCATCCTGTGTTTTCGGAAACTTAATCAATACCTCTCCTCTTTGAAAAGTTTTGACTAACAACTTGCCGTTTATTAACTGTAGGTTATTTCTAATGTTTGATGTTATATCAATCCATATTAAAGAATTCATAGAACACCTTTTTCAGTCTATGCCACCTACCTGTTGGATAGGTGTCATCATTATTAAACAATACAGAGTTCAATATTTCTCTAGGATTTCATTATCAGGATGACCTCAAGGTCACCATAACCACTTCTGTTTTTCTCCTTCAGTTCTGCTAAGGTAATAATGCCAATAAATAGTTCACTTTCAACTAAATTCTCAGGCAGAATATGCCATCCCACCTTTGAAAGAAAAATGGTCTGACTTTCAAAGTCTCAGAAACTGAAAGGAACATGAAAAAGTAGAAAAACTAAAACTTTAATGGTAGACTTTCAATGCTGAGTCAGTATTTAATTTGAATAAGAGCTAATATTTCCCATAGGAAGTCTCATATATCAGCAGTATAATTGTATACCTTAAATTGCCATAAAGAACAATGAAGTTTTAAAAGGTTTTTAATATGATAACATGAGCTTTTAGTCTGTTTTTACAATTTTAGGTAAAAAATATTAATAAAACTTTAGAGTTGCTAAGGAGTGTCACAAAAGTGTTGCTCAGGCTAAAGATCATCTGAAAATATTCAATATGTCATCAAAGGATTTATTAATTTATCTTCTCTCTGATCTTTGTTTGAAAAAGGAATATACATTTACATGGTTGCTAAGGATAGACGTCATTGACCCCTGTTGACTGTTCCATGTTAATCTGCCACAAATATCTAAACATACTGCTTGGTCCAGTTGTATTGAGGCCATCTCTGCAGCAAACTGGTTAATACGAGATTCCTCACTGCCTCCTAGCAGTACATGAATCGTAGGTGTATGGTGGTTTGCTCATTTTGTGAATACTAACTAGTTTAGGCATTTCTGTCTCTTCCAGAGCAGGGGCAAGTGTAAAAAGGCTGGCTGGCTAACTAAATCGTAATGACACTGTTTGTTAAATAATTGCTGCACTTTAAGGAATGTAGATTCTAACTCAGAATTTATCTGGACTTATCAAGTCAATGCAAACTGACTATGCTAGAAACTTCTAGTCATTTTCTGCTGAGGGAGAATATACCGTAATTATCTTTTAAACATTTTCTCCCAACTTCTTCTCTTCTGCTTTTTTCCCATGAGTTTTTCTGGAAACTAATCACCTTTTGGCAGGAATTACAGGTATTTTTGAGACTCAAGAAAACCAACGAAATAGTTATTTTGAACATATTACCATGATAGCTTGTCAATAAATATGACCCAAGATCATGCCATTCAGACCATTTGCTGAGAAGCACCTAGGACAATAATTTTGCTTATAAAACAAAATCAAAATAATCAACAGAAACTAGAAATAAATCAAGTGAAGGCTCCTGATGACAGAAACTCAGCCAAACCATTCAAAAAATGATGCTAAGGAAACATGATTGTCATTTCTAACCAACTAACCGGACATGTTTGGTTATGGTCCAAATTAGGAACATGAAATACACTCTACGACCTAGGGGGTTTTAGAGCACTTAGATGAATCACAAGTGACATATGGGAGCTCATTAAAGGAAGGTGAAGTTGTGAATGCCCAGGGAGCTTGCTAGAAATCACAGCTTTTTACAAAAAAGTCTTCAGGGGTCAGTCACACTGATTAGAGAAGTGTGACTTCTTCATTCTTAAAGATGATCCATTTCTGTTTAGTACTTCTCAGTTATCACCGTGCTTGAGTGTTGGCCATGACAGCAAGTTTCTGAGTCATGAATGTGTGTGTGTGTGTGTGTGTGTGTGTGTGTGTGTGTCAGGGGAGAGGAGGAGGTGGGTGGACAGTGGGAGCAGTGATTTGATTGATTGCGACAGGCAAACAATAAAAGCCATTGGAGAGTAAGACCTCAGTGCAGTCTGCTTCTGCCATTTCACCCAAACTTCAAGGTAGCAGACGAAGTCGCAGGAGCAAAGAACAGCCCATGGTTGCTCCTGTTATGAAGGCTGTCTGTAAGCTGAGCTTTGAATGACACATTATTTCCTCTGTGCACCCCAATCTATTTTCTGCCTGACTAAGCTTATAAAACTGTGCATAAATTCTCCTCTCAGCCTGTTCCATAATCCTGTGAACACATTGTCTTCCTGTTCGTTCCTTCAGCCAGCAAGCACCAGCTGTTGGGTCCTGGAAACATTTTATGTTAAAGAGAAAAAAAATGTGGATGATCATAAAGCTGTAAAAATTGCAAAATACTTGAGATATGCAGACTTTTTAGGGTGGTGAATATTTGACCTGCATAAAAGAAATGATTAGGCTTCCATCAATCATTATTCCACTGAATACTGTGCTGAGATCGGTTTATCCAGACGCTCCTCAACTGCCTCAGTTCTGCACAGTCTGCAAACTAATCCAGTTTTGTTTATTATATGCTAGAGAAAGGATAAACTCAAAGCTTAAAAATATGAACAAAGATATAATTATCTTAACATAGCATTTATGCTTGATTTTTACATAAAAATGCCACAAATTTTATTATCTATATCTTTCAGCTTCAAAAGGAAAGTGGAAGTCACTTGATAATTTCTTTTCTTATTACTTGAATGCACATTTCATGCCTCAAATACACAGGAAAGCTAGTTGTTATAATTAGAAGTTTTATAAAGACACAGTTTATATAAATTGTAGCTAATTGCTTAATTAAACTGCCAGTCTTTTGCAATCTCACAAGGGAAGATATCCAACATGTGATTCAAACAATAGGTCAAAGTGATCATAATGAAAAGGATATTCAGTTGCCTTTATAAAATTTTCTAAAAAAAAAAATTGGTGGTGGTTATTGAGGACTGAATAAATACTGTTTCCATTTGGAGACTTAGGATATCCTATCTGGAAAGACAGCTCACATCTACACTTCAAATAGTTTACATAGAAGAACACTTATGCATATTTTGTTACTAATGTCTTCCTCTTTCTCTTGTTGATAATTTTCAGAGAATAACGAAAACCAGTCAAACGGGATATTACTATTAATATGTAATAGGGATCATAAACTCTTTTTTGTAAAGGGACTAGATAGTAAATATTTTAGGCTTTGCAAGACATGAAGTCTTTTCTGCAACTTTGTCATTGTAGTTGGGAAAGTAGCCATAGGAAATATATAAAAGCATGAGCATGGATGTGTTTCAATATATGTATTTACAAAAATAGGAAAGCAACACTAATCATTATTACTATCTTTAATACAGTTTTTTTTTTTTGCGTTCTTTCAAAAACTAAGGTCTAGCAGCCCCTTTCCAGGGAACTTCTGCTGAAGAATTAAGGCTTATTGCCCTAAAACATCCAGTGGAAGGGGGGGGGGGAACTTCTGTTCCTTTAGAATGGAAATGGCTTTGCACTGTCCTTGAAAGAATTGAGAAAAGTGTTACTCCAATCATCTTCTGTAAGGCTTAATTTTCTCATGGAACCCTAGTTGGGGAATGCAAGAATGGGTGGTTTATCAAAATTGAATTTAAAAAAGTGCAATTTTGGTTTGTAGTGGCTCTTGCAATACCAAATCAATGCTGAGATAAATCAACTAACCTCCTCATTTGAAGACAGGGCAACGTGGATATAAATATTTGGCACTTCTGGTTCGCAGATTTGACATTTCACTAGATTTAACAGAAACATTAAAGGTAAAAAATTGTATCTCCAAAGTGGAGCTTATGGGATTTGGATGTTGCTAAGGGGGTATAGCACATTCCCCAAAACTCACTGTTTTTTAACAAAAGGTTTCAATGTTAGTATGCTGGTAGTTGTGACTATGGTGAGTGGGCATGTGGATAGCAGTGTGGAGGTGAGGGGCAATATAGGGATTGTGGGATTTTAGAGACATGCCCCAGGAACCTACATGCAGGCTCTATTCCCTAGTTATAGGCAAAGAGGCCTAATATTGTATGGCTGCATTCATAGTAGAGTGCTCTGTGGTGATGAGTCCTGCTCTAGATTAATTTAGAATAATAATTTCATTAGAAATTATGGCTGACAATCATTAACATTGCCTGCACTCAAAACTGAAAACTTCGGGATAGGAAACAACGTAGTCACCGACATCTTGGGGGTGGAAACAACTTTGTGAAGCCAAGGGGAAATTCACGGTTCCTTAGTCACTGTTCATTTTGATCTAGAAGGTAGCAAGGTGTGGTGTGAGTGTTCGGAATGGGAAGGAGTGACACTGAGCTGGGAGCAGAAGGCGTGGCTCCCTGCCCCAGCTCCATTACTCAGCGTCCTTGTGCAATGTATTGCTTCACTAAACCTTAGTTTCCTTATCTCTGAAAGCTATAAAAATACTGTCCTTCCACAGGAAAGGGGCATAAATGAGAGAACACATTTGAAAACTTTGTCCCTTTAACATTATTTCTTTGAGTTAGAGTATTGTTCAGTGTTTCAATGAAACCGTAGAGTCATAACACTGAAAGGAATCTAGTGTTATGAATGAGGGAAATGAAGACAGTGAAGTTCAGAGATGTTATTCATACGGTGAACAGAAAACGATGAGGCCTGGTCTTAAACTGTGGACTTTTCCCTTTTCCCATTCCATTCCATAGTCTCCCAATAATCAAAGACAATTAATGTGTTCACTGTTCTTACAAACCAAGTATAAGTGGTGGAGTGCGCCATTTTAAAATCTAGTAGTTCTCCCTTACCTGAGGTTTTATTTTCTGTGATTTCAATGACCTGAGATCAATGGCAACTTGAAACTATTAAATAAAAACTTCCAGCAATAAATATTTTATAAATGTAAAATTGCACCGTTCTGAGTAGAGTGATGAAATCGCATGCTGACCTGCTTCTTCCCACCTGGGACACGAAGCATCCCTTCGTCCAGCGTGTCCACACTATCTACGTCACCCATTAGTCAATTTGCAGTGATCTGAGTTATCAGATCGACTGCAGTAGTATTGTAGTGCTTGTGTTCAAGTACTTATTTTACTTTCATTACAGCATATTTTTATAATTCTATTTTACTAATCTATTGTGCCTAATTTATAAGTTAAACATAATAAGTATATATTAAAAAATAGTATATATAGGGTTCAGTACTACATGGTTTCAGGCATCCACTGAATGTCTTGGAAAGTATCCCTGTGAATAAGGGGGCATTACTGTATTAAAACCAAAATTAAATAAATTACACATAATTCATTTATGGGTACCACTTTTCATTTTTCCAACAAAGAAGATAAAGCTTTTGGATTTCTGACTAGAGAATATTTCTGTGCTATTATATACTCTCCTAGCTATCAAGACCATTCTTTGTATACTATATTTAACAAATACAAATGAACAACAAAGAAAAATTACGGATTTAAAAACATGTACACAATAAATATATATAATTATATCTGTGAATTAAAACAAAATTATAAAATATGAATATACAGCTTTAGAGTTTTGTTTATTTTTAAGCCCAAAGAATGTTAAAGTCAGGCCCATTTTATTAGATGGGATGTTTTCAAATTGGCCAACAGGCATTGCCTGGAAATTTCATTATGCAGTACAACATATTTATTCAGGTGAAAGTATACAGAATATTGCATATCTCTAAATGCATTGATCTAAATGCAAATGCAGTTAAATGTAAAATCCAACCTTGGTGTCATTTAGCGTTATGTTCTGCCATCAAAATTTAGGGGTATTCTTTTTTCATTTCTACATAGAAATCCAGAAATCAACAGCAATTCTAGGAAAATCTTGCAAAAATGGAGGTGTAAAAAATTTGAAATTCATATGACCAACCATTTAGAAAGCTCTTATGCCAGGTATGGAATAAATTAAAGTTTAGGTTGTGACATGGTCATTAAAAATAAAAAGGTTTGTTAGCCTCTAGAAACCATAATCACAGAGAATTTAAAGGTAAGAGCGGGACAAGTGGCTTTAGGTTTTTATTTCACTCAGTTGTAGGACTGACAGAGCTGCTTTCTGCCAAATGCATTTAAATTGAGCTGTTTCAGGGCAAATTTTATGCATTCCAAAAGGTCACAGGTCTTCTTTTTTAATCCTACCTAGTCAAAATCCTGTAGTCTCAATCTCATTGCGCTAGTGCCACAAAACAACATCATAATCTAAAATCCATCAGATTTGCAATCTGGACATGGAAATTAAACACAACAATTTCATTTGTCTTAGTCCATTTGGGTTGCTGTAACCAGAATACCATAGACTGGATGGCTTAAAAAACAAGCATTTACTTCTCATAGTTCTGGAGGCTGGGAAGTCTAAGATCAGGGAGCTTAGGACTTGGTCTCTGGTGATGGTCAACTTCCTGGTTCATAGATAGCACCTTCTCGTTTGTGTCCGCACATGGCAGAAGGGATGAAGGAGCTCTCTAGGGTCTCTTTTATAAGGATATAATCCCATTCATGAGGGCTGCACCGTCATGACCTAATCAACTCACAAATGTCCTCACCTCTGATACCAACATCATAGCAGTTAACATTTCAATATATGAATTTTGGGGGAACACAAACGCATCAATAAAACCATGGAGTCACAACATCGAGAGGTATGTTAGTGTAACAAAGGAAAATAAGAAGGCAGTGAAGTTCAGAAATGCTAAGTCACACAGTTAATGGAAAATGATAAGGCCTGAACTTGAACTACGGACTTTTTCCTCTTCTCATTCTATTACATGGTCTCTCAGTAATCAAAGATAATTAAAGTTGTCCCATTTCACTGGATTATACTGTACACTTAAGTACAAAGCTGTAAAGGAGTCACTGGTTCCCAATGGGTAACTTTCCACTTCCTTTGTAAGCTGCCTTACCAATTTTAAGCCTCTTGAGGCATATGCTTCTTTCATGGCAATACAAAATAAAATCTTTTAGGCAGAATGAAGTAATATTGAAAAGAATTAGGGCCATCCTAGCCAACTAGCTGAGTATGCCTATCATTTCTCCATTATCTACAGCAAATAATTTTAATTGCTGAAAGTTTCCAATGAAATTACATGATGAGCAAAATATCCATTGAAATAATTTTGGGAAGCAAATAACAATTTTCAATTGGGAAAATACATTATCGAAAATATATACTTTAGAACAATAAACTTTATATCTTAGTTATATGTACAACCTAAATATATTTTTGTTTTCTGAAAAATAGTATCATAAATTAGTTTGAACATTTTGCAAAATGTTTAAATATCAGCAATTTAAAAATGTTTAACCTAATAGTATAACATAGTGGTTCATATTATGGGCCCTGGTCACAGAGGCCTTGGGGTCCAGTTCTAGTTCTACCACTTAGAATTGTTACATGATACTTATAGTGCTATTAAGAGATAATCTTTACAAAACTTGAATCCTTGTGCTAGTCATAGAGTAAGTGCTACAGAAATGCTAGGTGCTGCTACTGATGTTGATAATGTCCTCTCTGAACAATTAACCCATCCTGCTGAGTCAATGGGTTTGGAGAGTTGATGTGTTTTGAATGTCCTGAGTACCATGATGATAGAAAAAGAAAGACACATACACAAAATTAGCTTGGTAAGGATACTCCCCTAAAAACTTCAGAGAGCATGGCCTGGCAGACAACTTGATTTCAGACTTCTAGCTTCCAGACCTGTGAGAGATTAAGTTTCTATTGTTTTAAGTCACCAAATCTGTGATACTCTTTTACAAAAGTTCTGGAAAACTAGTATAGATTTAAATATTGTTGAATAACAGAAAATTAGCTTGGGTTGTGTTATAAGTGAAAATGGGAGGCTACTGAAAATGTTGGTTAGCAGGCTAAGTTTATTGGAAGATTAGGTAGAAAGCAATGCTAATGTATTTATGGTGGAATCTCTTGGTATGGATTGAAGCCAAAGTCTAACTGGATAGCTAGACAATTTTCATTAAAGACATGAGATCAGAAAACACCCATTGATTTTTATTAAAATTTCTCGTAAATTAAGGATCAATTTGGTAATATAAACAAAGCAGACTTGTTCCCCCTTGAAGATAAAAGTCAAACATCAACAATGATAATGATGAAAGCTACTATATCATGTATCGAGGCCCTGGTACATGTGCTAAATGTCCCAGATATTGTGTGAGGCATTTACATGCTTCCCTGCATTTAATCCTCACAACAAACCTACAAGAGGAGTTCTGTCATCTCAATTTTACATAATGTGAAATTGAGGCTCAAAGTAGTTAAATCACATTCTCATCATCATGAAACTCTCATCATGAATGAACGAGGATTTCAATATATTGGGACAATTGTACCTTGTTAATCTTTAAAGATTTTAGCCAAAATATGTATCAAAATATGAGGTCTATCTGAAAACCTTAAAATTCTTTGAATAATATTCAATAAATGCTTCTTCCAGAATAAATGTAAAGTTGAACTGGTATAACAGATGTAAAATTATTACAACTTCACCAGTGATCTTTATGGTTCCTTCTACATCTGGGCCTTCGGTACAAGGGAAAGAGTCTGTGCTGTGGCCAGGATCACACAAGGCCAAAGATCTGATGGCCAATCCTGATGTTCTCTTATCCCCTGTTGCAAAATCTCCATGGAGTGTGTTGAAACCTCTTTTGAGTTTGGAAATATTCACTATTATGTTTTTTTCACTTACACAAAAATGTATTAATTATATACTCATGTGTTTACCATTGTTGTATGATCTGGTAACTCAAAGGTAAATAAGAATAGATCATATCGAAGAGTAAATCATAGTCCTATAGGGCAGGCAGGAGGGAAAACAGGTGATTTCAAAATACTGTTTTACGTACTCTGTTAGAGCTGTACAAGGAAATGCAAAGGATCCTGGCAAAAGTGCCATGAGAGAGATGATCCCTGAGCTGAGTCTTGATACATGATCAGAAGGATGCACATACAACATGATAGTCAACCCTAACTATGAATCACAAGATACGAACATTAAAGAGTTGATGACATCGGGTGTTTGCAAGGATCAGGACCTGTCACACGTGACTAGTGACAGTGGGTATCAGTGAGTCCACTTTGAAGAGCAATTTGACAATATCCAGTAAAACTGCTAATGTAAATAGGTGATAATCTTTCCTATGTAATACACCTAGACACACTCTCGCATGAATGTACAAGAAAACATGTATAAAGGTATTCACTGCAGCATTGTTTCTCAGAGCCTCACATAAGAAACAACATGGTGACTATAGTTAACAATATATTGTATTCTCGCAAAATGGTGAGAGAGAAGATGTAAAGTGTTCTCACCACAAAAATGATAACTATGTGAGGTAATGCATCTGTTAATCGGCTAGATTTAGTCATTTCATAATGTACATATGCTTCAAAACAACATGTACATGGTAAATACGTATAATTTTATCTGTTAATTAAAAATATATAAGATGTTAATCTTACCAAAAAATGCTCTCATGAAAACATGTAGAATAATGTTTGAGGAAATATATGGGCACTGTGGCCCAGCCAACTTTACACATAAAATAGCTATCATAAGGGTAAAGGTAGGAGACTAGTTATTTAAAATGATTACAATAATTCAGACTCCTGTTCTATTTTTAAGACACAGTAAAGGTTGAGTACATACTTGTTAATTTGAGTTGATTTAAAAAATCTGAGAAATTTGCGTATATGAAAATATATATTTTATATAATATATTTTAAAAATATTTTTTCATATATTTAACATTTAACTATATTACATATTTCATGCAATGTATTTTAATGTATTTTATATATTTTACATACCTTATATACAATACATAATATATTAAAATATATATTTTATACATTGTACTTTATGTTATGTAATATATGTACAAACACACATATATATGCCATGAGAATTAGCAAGGCAGACTATGCATTCTCAGAGTGTTCATCAGCATCATTCCAGAAATATTCTACAAATTATTCGCTGGATTTCTTTCTGTGTCATTTGTTCTACTTTCTGGTGAACAATTTTGATTGCTAATGTCTGGGGAAATATACTAGGGTAGTGCTGGGGGTACAGACTCTTTGGTTACAAGTTATGACTTTGCCTCACCCAAGCCAGGAATAGAGGCATGCCCTTCCCGCATACAATGCTTACCGCATCCATTAGTTGTGAGTTTACCCACCCCCACCCCAAACCCCCAATGAATATTACTACCATGTGAGCACCTCAGTGTTGATCAGTTAGTGCCAATTTGATGGTGAGTACATGTGGTGCTTATTCTTCCATTCTTGTGATAGCTCACTTCGGAGGATGGGCTCAAGCTCTATCCAGGAAAATGTAACAGGTGCTAGATCACCACGGTTTTTTGTACTTGAGTAGTATTCCATTGTGTGTGTGTTTGTGTATATATATATCATAATTTATTAATCCACTCATGGATTGAAGGACACTTGGGTTTGTTTACACATCCTTGCAATAGTGAATTGTGCTGCCATAAACATTCAAATGTAGGTGTCTTTATTATAGAATGTCTTTTGTTACTTTGGGTAGATGCCTAGTAGTGCTATTGCTGGATCAAATGGTATTTCTATTTCTATTTTTAGCTCTTTGAGGTATCTCCAAATTCTTTTCCACAGAGGTTGTACTAATTTGTAGTCCCACCAGCAGTATAAGAGTGTTCCTATCTCTCCGCATCCATGTCAGCATTTGTTGTTTTGGGACTTTTTGATTAAAGGCCATTCTCACTGGAGTTAGGTGATAACTTACTGTGGTTTTGATTTGCATTTCCCTAATGATTAGAGATGTTGAGCATTTTTTTTTTTATGTTTGCTGGCCATTATTCTGTGTTCTTGAAAGACTAATTATTGAGAGTACCAAGTGCTCATCAGTTGTTCTCTGCAACTGCAAACCTCAGTAATCAGAACAATCTACCAACAAGTGAAAATCATCGGTGAGTTCACCACTGTGTTGACCACAGCAGAGCTAAGTCTACAAGGAGGAGCAGGCACTGAGAAAAGATGGAAATCTATTAATAAATCTATGGATGGCACAAAAACATCATGTGTCTCATCATCGGAAATGCAAAGAGCATCTTAAACTGCACCTTCATATAAAGCAAAGGAACCATTGAAGCATTTAAAGACAGTTGTATTTGACCTAGAAGTTCAGGCTCTGTAGTAACCTGCATAGCACAGACATGAACGTGAAGTAAGTGCCGACCACCAGCTTTGAATTCCTCATCTCTCTAAGGGTCGATGGTCAGCAGGGTCATTCTCAATATTTATTCTCCAGTTTCTTCTTAATGTGAATTAAATTGTCCTCTATGGGAAATTTATGCCAATGAGCATTTTCATCCCTTAAGAAAGGTGTGGCTAAAAACTTCTAAGGTTCATATTACTTTCTTATTGGGCAGTGATGATTTTGGGGATTTTAAGCTGAATAAGATTATGCTTATGAGCTGCTCGATGACACCTAATCTTCTCTACCAACATTGCCAAGTCTTCCATGTTTTGGGTAGACCTGTACATTTTGTTGAATTTCTTTCTTCATTATTATTAATTTAGTAATACAAATATATTTATTAGATCACATTTATATCAAACTATTTTAAAGTAAGCAAATTTCTAGGATGTTAAAAGTAAAAAAAAAACATTAGGATGATATTTACATTGAGACTGCAGTAATGACATTTTCCAGAGAGTTCTTTGTGCACCAACTCCACCATTTACTAACTTAGTGATCTTGGCTAGGTCACTTACATGCTTTTGCAGCTGTATCCTAATCTTTTCTCTTTCCTCGGGAGGGATCTGTTATAGGGTGGTTGTGATGATTAAAATATTCATGAAAAGATCTTCATAAACCTTAAACAGCTATACAAACACAGTTGGCATTATGGATAATCTGATTACGGGAAACAGACGATCATATACTCTAATACATAAAGATTTTTTTTCCCCTCAGTAAATCAATGAATAACTTAAATTGCATTCAAAAGATTACTCTGCCACAGACTTAAAAGCGATCTATTCTTTCCAGGGACTGTCAGTATTGGCAATGGTTTTTTCTCCAAATTGAAATACATTTAAGCTGAATGGGACCTTGAAGAACATCCAATTTGATGCCCTTACACCCCCTTCCCCATTTTATCATAATGTAAAATTTAATATGAACATGAAATATAACTTTCTGGATGTTTTAAATGAATTTTACTTTGAAAACTATCTGTTAAGATAGATTTAGATTCTACCAGGACACAAATGAAGCCTGAAATTTTAAATTCAAGAAAAGAATCAGACTTCCTAAGGGATTTTTTGGTAAATGAAGAATGAAAAAGGATTCAAATAGAAAGTTGTTGGGTATATCTGATATGTTACCATAATAATATCTAGTAAAGTGTGTCCACATACATAGACTATATGGCCACTATCAAAAAACATCAGAAAGGTGTGGGGGTGAATAGAGCTGCAGAGAATGTAAAGAACATCAAGAAAATTCCTAATTTTTTGTTATCTATGAGCTTTTTGTATGTGATTTAAATCTTTGATTCCAACATTTTCCTATTGCCACCAAGTATGCTTCTGTTTTGCTGTTATTAGTCAAGGTATGTACAAGGAATAGAAAAGAATAAAATTAGCCTAAGTTAGACATAATTAGGAGTATAAATATTTTATAAAAATAGGTCACATTCCTGAGGCAGAAATAAACAGCCTCTACTATTCACACCCTCTTTTATTGTAGGATTTCCTAATATTTACAAAGATCTCAATTCTCTGATATTTACAAAGACTATTCTAAAATGAAGTTATAGGAAAAACTAAATTATGAGAAACTTAAATACATATCACCTACTTAATCATGTTTGGAAAGAGAAATCATCCAAGTAATTTAGTATTTAAGTATTGAGGACAGAAAATAGAAAATAGAGGCAACCAAGATTTGTACCTATGACTGGCTTTAGAACAACCTGGTCTATGATGGAGTCACAATTGCACCCATCAACTGAGAGAAGTTAGAATAAAGCAGTGTCCTATGCAATGGTATGATCCAGAAGTACTACATTACAATGGAAAAAAACCCCACATTGCAGTGTAGTTCTACAACAGAGTCCTATTCAGCAATAAAAATGAGCAAACTACAGCTACTTGCAACAGTGTAGAATCTCCCAAACATAATGTTTAAAAGTGCCAAATGCAAAAGCATAGATACTGAAATAACTTCGTTTATATAAATTTCAATAGCAAGCATAACAGAAGTTTGGTGTTAGAAGTTGGGATAGTGGTAACTTCTAGGGAGGAAAGGTAAGGATATTAAATGGAAGGGGACAAAAAGGGAGTCTTTCAGGGTGGTGTCTGTGTACGTGGTGATTATGTGGGTTATTTTGTAAAAATTCCTGTATTTGTAAAATTGTTTTGTGTTTTTCTGTATGTGTGCTATACTGCAACCCCAAACAAGCAAAGCACGTGAATGGAGTTGTTGACAGTGTATTTATTGTAATCACAATAGATTTTGAATCCAATTTCTCATTTCTATTGCAATGAATATCCTTTTTATGGACATGTAGCCTCAGATGATAGAATCTTGTTAAACAAGACCATGAGGACTTAGAAGACTGCTATTACATGCTGATGGTGCTTCTTTCCTTTTTCTTTTTGTCTGTATCCATATATAAACTAATATTTCTAAGATACTCCAAGATCATTCATTAGTGGCTTAGATTACTGGCCAGCCTTACCACCTCTGAAATGTAGGTGGAAAGGGGCACAGCAGCACATGATGAAACCAGGTCCATTAGGAATATTAATAAGAGCACCAAATTATTAAATGAAAATCCTCTGATCTGTTCACTGTAGCAAACAGCTGTTATTCTGTATCCGATTGAGGGCCTTGGGACCCAGTGGCACTAGCAGGTCTGCTTCTGTGTACATTTCTCTCAGCTGGTCAAATAAACAGCTCCTCTTTCCTCCTGGAGAGAGGCACGGTTGCTCCCAGTTGTCAAACTCAAATAATCCCCTTCAAACAGAATCTCTGGCAAGTTCAAAGAAAACATGCCAAACCCCATTGCTCTGGGGGATAATGGACACCAAGAAGTGACTGCAGGAGTAGAAATGAAAAGATGCCTCTGAACGTAAAACATTAACAAACCAAGCATTATTACGAGCATTTCTTCCCCAGCCAATGCCCTTTCTCATAAAATCAACCTCAATCCTTTGTGTTCTAGTCCTCTCTTTTCTATTGCATTTCATGTTCCTGAATAGCTGAAGTTCAAGTTTGCTTAACAGCATAAAACTCTACTTATACTGATGTCCAATCACATAAATGGTCTTGAACATATGTAACCAAATCATAAAACAGGTAGACTTACATGTCAAAACACAGTTTGGTGCTCATTTTAATAATTAGGGGAGATATAAAAAACATTAAACAGCCGATAAAACAAATACTGCATGGACACTAATTAGCAAACACCCGATTAACTGTCAACAATTGGTACAATTAATAATTCGTCTATATTTCTTGTGACTTACAGAAGAAACTGATTATTTGTTTAAGATTTGGGAATATGTTTCTGAATATCTTGTCAGTCATCATGATTTTTCCTTGTATCCCCACAAACCTTACCCCCACAGGAAAACAGGCCTTCCTTTCTTCTGCCCGTCTGTCTGTCTAATTATGCTTGAGAAAATGAGGTCCAAAATTTAGCTGATTTAGCAGGCAGGATTGAATGTATGTCTCAGTGGGTGAATAACGCCAATAGTGAAAATAGCCAATAGTGAAAACAGCCCAAGCAATTTAAAATGTCATGTTACTGTGTAAATATCATATGGCTGGTTATATCCATCATTTGATTTCTACCTTTACCCACAGTGAATTTCCTGACTCAATTTTAATAGGCACCGTGTGGCCTATTTTTCCATTTCAGGCAGCTTTTAAACTTCAGAAACAAAGAACTTATCTCACAGGGTGTTTAAATTTGAATGTGATCACTTGCCAGATGGTATTTGAGTTCATAGGAGAAAGGGCACCCTGTAGATGTGTAGTATTATAATGGTTAAGGGTTTCGCGTGGTGATCCTTAGCCTTTATCTAGGCAGTATATCTCAGGCTTTCCTATCGGTGGAAAGCCAGCCTTGGCACCTGGGTTCTGTGAGAGATGGGTATGCTCGGATGAACATTCAACTGGGAGTCAAGAGACCCCAATGTTTGTCATGCTCAACTTCCAACTAGTATTGATAATTTTTTTTTGTTACCATTTTTGTTGATTTATTTTTATTCTTTTTTAGATAACTTTATTGAAGTATAATTAACACATCATGCCATTACCCCATTTTAAGTGTACAATCAAATGATTATTAGTGAATTTACCAAGTTGTACAGCTATTCCCATAAATCAGTTTTAGAGGATTTCCTTCCCCCATTGAGATCCCTAATTCCCTTCCCCAAATACATTTCAAGCATCTCCCTCCCCTCCACAATGCTCACCACATCCCTCAGATGTGGGTCTACCCCCAACCTCCGAATCCCTGGTGAACACCACCATTTCAGCACAGTAGTGTTAATCAATCAGTACCAATTTGATGGCAAGTACATGTGGAGCCCATTCTTCCGGTCTTGTGTCACCTCACTTTGAATAATGGGCTCAAGCTCAATCCAAGATAATATGCTAGCTCACTGTTGTTTCTTAAAATTGAATAATATTCCATTGTAAACATATACCAAATTTTAATAATCCACTCATGAATTGACAGGCAGTTGGGTTATTTCCATGACCTAGCAATAGTGAATTGTGCTGCCATAAATATTCGGGTGCAGTTGTCTTTAAAATAGAACGTCTTATGCTCTTTTGGGTAGATGCCTAATAATGCTATTGCTGGATCGAATGGTAATTCTATTCTTAGCTCTTTGAGGAATCTCCAAATTCTTTTCCACAGAGGTTGCACTAATTTGCATTCCCACCAGCAGTGTAAGAGTGTT
>CAUYMX010069587.1:0-20797 GCA_963573855.1 Lepilemur septentrionalis | reverse complement strand
GATCTAGTATTGAGTCTATCTTAAGATTTCAGTTAGGGAGAAGCCATAGAAATAATAACCATCACAATAAAAAATAATATTGTAATAGTCTCTGTATTTTGAACTCTTAGTGAGCACTAAGCCTGTGCTCTAATATACCATCTCATTTAAATGCTCTGACAATCCTTTATGGACGAGGGGGATTATCCCCATTTTACAGATAAAGAAACTGAGGCTTAGAGAGCGAAATAACGTGCCCAAGGTCACAGAAGGAGGCAGAGGTGGCATTAGAACCCAGGCCTGCCACCCCAAAACTCTAGCTTAACTCGCCCTGCTAAAGCTGATCTAAACAACTCTCTGGAGGAAGCAGGCAAAAGAGGTCCTTCTGGCTGATCATCACAGGTCAACTCAACTTCACACTTGGGTTTGAAATTACTGTCCCATCCAATGGCCAAAAGCAGCAGCATTTAGGCTTCTGCCCTCCCCTAGTACATGCACAGGAATCTGTGATGAGAGCACAAGAGAGGGGGCATGGTACAGATGACATGGGGGATAAAGTCTTCCGTGGTAAAGGCTTAATCTGGACAGTGCCATCACAATGGGGCTTGTCCTAAAGGCACGTTGGGTTCTCAGCTGCAGATCAAGATGAAAGGGAAAAAGCCACAAGTAAGTAGGGCTGGAGTGGAGGTATCTATTTGGCTGTCTGTGTGGTCCTTAAGGGAGGGTAGCCAGTGGTCTTAGCCCCAATGAGAAAAGATGGAAGGAAGGAAGGAAGAAAGGAAGACAAGAAGGAGGGAAGGAAGCACGAAAAGAAGGAGGCAACGAAGCAAACCACCAAGTCTAAAGGGCTACAGTAAATTCCGGGCTAGTCTGGGGTGGCATAAGGATGTGGGGGTCCAACCCACTGGGTGAGGCATGTCAGCAGAAGTTTCCACGATGTTGAGATACTTGAAGGTGGAAAGACGGCAGTATCAAGGTTCAAGAATTTCATCCTGTCACCGTCCAACACTAGGTGGGAGAATTTTCACAAGTGCCAAATAGGATTTTGAGGCCCCAATCAAAAAGTCTGGGGTTCAGGGCAGGGCTGTTGCCCCAGCAGATACTCTAGAGTTCACATCAAATAGTCAGGGTCATCTGGGCTTGAGACTGTCCCTAGTTATCCTTTTTATTCTAACCTAACCTTGCCCCACCCAACACTGTGGTTGACATAATGCGTCTAGGAAATACCACTGGAGAGCCCACTGTTACGTCCTCCAGGGAAAGGTCCATACATTAGCCTTTTGTAACTGCACTTTCTAATGCAGTGCCTAGCTCCAAGTAGGTCCACAAAAATATCTGCTGAAAGAACCAATGGGAAGATTCTACGCAGGGATATGATATAGGAACTTAACCTCTAAAATCAGGATAATCCAAACAGATCAAGCCTGTTGCTGGGCTCATTTCCAACAGTGCAGCCAACTCTCTAGTTGTTTATGACTCAAAAGGTCATCCCTGAAAATAGCAGTTCAGCCCTCCACATCTGACTTAAATTGGACTTTCTTCAACCATGTCCATCCCACTTGGAGCTCTGTGAGACCAAAGCTTCATTCCAGCCCTCAGGTCTCCTCTTGTTGACCAAGCTTAAAATGCTGGAGCGAAGACCTGCACAAGGATATCCCAACTCAGGAGTGCTCAGACCTTGTCCCTGTGGGTCTGTTTTTGATTCCTAGGCTCGGCCCCATTTCATGAACATCATTGTTTTGGGACCGAGGCTCCAATCACTGTGAGGAGAAGACTTTCAGAGAAGCTAACTCAAGAACCTTAAGTCATCTTTATCTTGGTAAGACTCACTGGAGGTGGGCTGGGGGGAAGCCCCAGCATGGCTCAGCCATCATAACATAATTGAAACCGTGGTGAATGTGTCTTTTGCCACTTACTGCATCCTAGCGTAGCTTTGAGTTAAACCAGTCTGAACTCTGCAAGCACGGCTCCCTGAGAGACAATGAGGACGACATGTTACTCTGAGTCGGGTCCTTCCTTGTAGCATCAACATTCGAAGCTGAGTCTGGGCCCCTCATTGCTCGTGGATATCCCCTTTGTATCCACGTCAGGGGCTGTGCAGCCACCAGGATCAAGAAGATTTAAACTCCCATCTCTCAGCTTATGTCTTGCATCTTCCAGAGCCTGTTGGGTATGTGTAACAAGCTTTCTGCCAAAGCACTGTCTGGAGGGGCCGGAGGCTCTAGGGAATCCAGAACTGCTGGGCTCTCCTTCTGCATCTGATTTCTGTTCTTTTGCTGGAATTATCAGTGTCTGTGTTAGAATCCCTACAATGGATGCTCTGATGTACCCCTCAGATGCCCCTTCAAGAATGAAGGAATTGCTGTCCCCGCTGCTGAGAGCTGTAGGCAGCTGTCAGCTCCCTTTGGAGATTGCTGAAAAGAGCCACCTTGCTTAAGGTCACACTTCCTTCCCAGGGCAGTTTGCGTCCAGTGATTGATCAACAGGGAGCTAAAAAGCCAGGTGCTCTTACATCAGAGGTCTGCTTTTCCCTTAGCCCACTCCTGCTTTCAGAAGTCCCCTCCCTTTCATATGTCAATCTCAAGAGCCCTACCTACTTCCTGGAGACCCCAACCTGTGACAACTCTTGCACTTCCAGGTATTAGCCTTGCAGGTGTGGGGCTAGGGGCAGGGAAGGTAAGGCTTGCCTGCATGGACCAGTTGCTGACAAGTCACCATCAAGGTCTGCTCCTAGGAGTCCAGGAGCGGTAGGAGAAATCACCACACATACCTAAGACCTCGGGGCCTTCCCAATACAATTGTTCATTCCCTGTTCTCCCTGGATCAGCTAAATTGGTATCTACTCTAATTTCAGAGTCATCTGAGAGTCCTCTTGAAGAGGCCAAAAAATCTGAGCAGGGAAAATTGAGGTAACGCTTCTCTCTGGCAAGTATGTTTCAGTGAGGTTCAATGTTCTCTTTTTGTTTCCCTTTCTTCTAAATTGTTTGCATTTAATATGGTTTCAGTGGAAATACGAACATTAGCAGTATAGCAAAGATCATAGCCTCAAAGAGATAAATATACATGACTTCATGTATATTTACAACCATGTTAAGGCTCTCTCTCGTACCTTTTAGTTCCCTGGTATGTTTGACATTTCTCAGCCAGGATGGGGCTGAGATGTACCCTGCATTCATTGGCCCTGGGAAAAAAAAAATAGCGCAAGTTAGAGAGAAGAAAGCAAAGATCTCTCCAGAGGGTAGGATTGAGGGTGTTTAAAATACATTTTTTAAAAAATAATGTGTGCCCAGGACTGGATTGTATATATTAGTTAGTAAACTGAAATAAATAGAAGGGGAAATTCACAAGTTATGCCTCCAAATGCTGACTCTTCTATTGACTTGGATAAGAGCACGAGAAAAGTCATTTGCCATTTTCTCTGTTTTAGGGCCTTTTTCTATTAAGGAGAAATAAGGATATCAAGCTGATTTCCGTGATTGGGAGAAAACATATTTGTTAGGTTGTCAAAGTCTCAGGAGCATAAAAGAGAACGTAAGAGAAATATGAAGCAATTGACATGAGACAGGGTGCTTACATCAAATTCCAAATACAGCAATGGTGGGAAAATCATTTGAACGGCAGAAGTGTAACTGTGGGGTTAACTCTTGCCTTTGATCTGTGCTTTTCTTTAAGAATAGCAAGTATCCTTGCCTTCAGTGTTTAAAACAATAAGGAAACTTAAGGGATTAACTCCAGAGTTTGAGGGTTTTAATTTTTTAAAAAAAATTCTTTTTCCAAATGGTAGAGCCTCAGCACTATAGCCCATAATTTCCTAGAAGAAGAAAATGCCATTGGAGCTGGAGGGACAAATTGGAAGAGAAAGGGCAGAAAGGGACCCCAGGGGACCAGAGTGTTTCAAGGCAAGTCAGCCCAGAGAATGAGCGTTCCTGAATTCTCACTCCAACCTCACTGCCGCAGGACACCAGGCACCCACGTTCCATATCTCTGCAATGGAATCTGTCATACCTGGTGCCTCTCTCGGCTGTTATGAAAACAGATCTGAGCAAAATAGATCTTTCCACAACATTTGCGCCTACAATGAACTAAGAAGTCATGAGCGGTGAATTCCAGATGTTGACGATCCCCTGTTGCCATCGTTTCTCTCTGCGCCTGCCTCTTGTTTGACAGCCCTGCTTATGGATGGCGCCCTGAGATGGCTCACTGCTCTCTCTCCTTTCCCTCCTTCCCCTGTTTATTTCCCCTCCCCCTTGGATGAAAACTACCTTATATCAGAGTGAGATACTTTGCATATATTTAAAAGCAACAGGATATTCATTTCTCTGCAGATATTGCACAAGTAGCAAACACAATCAAAGATCCACTGCTCGGAAATATGAAAAGTGCCTCTTCAATGGTCCCAGAGAAGTGAGATGCCTATCCGTGAAGAGGTTTACCATCTGCCACCCAAACATGGTCCTATTTTTGGGAAGCAGAGTGGTGCAGGGCTCAGGAAGGTTCCAGCTCTTCCTCATTTTTTTTTTTTAATTTCAAAGAAAATTCTTGGTCAAACGTTTATCTGCTTTTGTTGAAGACAGCACCCTTCCTACAGTTTTTCACAGACGCTTGCAGTTCCTTGATGCCTGGAAGCCGACTGATCAACAAAGAGATGGGAAAATGCCAATGTATCCAACAGCTAATGGGACACATCCTGGGACCAGGCAAACTCACCTAAACCAGAGAGGCAACTTCCACTGCTGAGCAGTGCTGAATGTACACAGATCAGGGCTCTTGGCAAGCTACTGGTGGGTAATTAACACTCTCTGAAAAGTCTTCTGTGTTAGAGAAAAGAAATAAGAAGGGGCTTCCGACAGAAATAATAATAGTAACAATCATCATATCATATTTATATGGCACTCTGTTCTTTCGTAAAGCTTGAAACATGTTTCATCCTTGTCACAATGTGTGAGTTAGGAAGGGCAGTTTTTTCTTGTTAGAAAAGATAAATGGCTTAGCAGGGTCCGTCAAGGACCAACAGGGTAAGCCCAGATGAAATCAAGGCCTCTGACTCCCAGAACTGTGTTCTTTCTAGCACACGAGGCACGAACTCCCCCAGGAGCTGCAAGGCCAGCCAGGGGATCTGAGTAGCCAGCAGCAGGAGGCGTCAGTCCAGCAGAATGCATCACAGCCTGGGGCCAAAGCTTAATCCTACCCTTACTTAGCTGCATAGACATCTCTGCAGCAGATGGTCATGATGCGTGGGGTCACACCTCCTTGATCCACTTGATTTCAGCACAGTGGTGGTGGACAGTTCCATGCACGTTGCCGCATCCCACTTCAAGCCTAAGGTCTCTGCCTGGCTCACTCAGGGCTTCCTCTGAAGCTTCAAAAGGCACTCGCCAGCTACCTGCGGGTGCAACCTGAAAGTGCAGAGAAGGTAATGAGTGCTTAATCAATGGGTAGAGGATCAGAAAGTACATACTCCTGCTGGGGGGAGTCTGAGGCTTGTTCTCTGCAGCTCCTGAGGGTTCCCAGAAGGACTAAGCCTCCCTCGCCCAAAGCAGTAACCAGTCATTAACGTACCCTTTATTAGCTTTTCTCCCTTCCTGTTTCATTCCCTCCACCCTCTCTCTTCTGGTTCCTGAGATTCCCTCCCAAATAAACTCCCTACACTCAAACTCTTTTCTCCGGCTCTGCTTTCAAAGAAACCCAAACCTAAATCAGTCTCCTTCCCTAATCTACTTCCCCTGCATCTCTCACTGTTTTGAGGTCTTCTCCTGCATTGTATTACTAACCACTAAACCAGTCAGCCCTGACTTTTCTTTCTTTTAAACCCTCCCTCATTGCTCAAGTCAGCCTCTTTGTAACAGCATTAACAATCGGTAATGACTGATTCAGTATCTTTTCTGTCCTGGAGTCTTAAAGGCAGGGAGCCTCTGGCTGTGCTTAACACTCTCTTAGCACTTATCACATTGTTGACAGAGCTTCCTCCTGTCACTTGTCTATGCCCCTAGACCATGGTTGGTAAATGCTTTCTTTAAAGGGCCATGGGCCTGGCAGGTGACTCACACCTGTAATCCTAGCGCCTAGGCAGGAGGATCACTTGAAGCCAGGAGTTCAAGACCAGCCTAAACAAGAGAGAGACCCTGTCTCTACCAAAAATAGAAAAAATTAGCCAGGCATGGTGGCATTCACCTGTAGTCCCAGCTGCTCAGGAGGCTGAGGCTGAGGAAGATCACCTGAACCCAGGAATTCAAAGCTACAGTGAGCTATGTTGATATCATTCCACTCTAGTCTGGTTGCCAGAGAGACTCTGTCTCAAAAAATAATAATAATACAAATAATAATACTACAAAAATAAAGGGCCAGATTCCAGCTCTTTGGGAGGCCAAGGTAGGAGGATCGTTTGAGGCCAGGCTTGATGCCAGAGTCTTCGACCCACCTTGGCAACAAAGACAGACACTGTCTCTCCAAAAAGGTTTTTTAAATTAGCTGGGCATGGTGGTGCATGCCTGTAGTCGCAGTTATTCAGGAGGCTGAGCTGGGAGGATCACCTGAGCCCAGGAGTTCAAAGCCACAGTGAGCTATGATCACACCACTGCACTCCCGCCTGGGTAACAGAAAGAGACCCTGTCTCTAAAAAAAGCAGGAGGCAGATAGTAAATATTTTAGGCTTTGTAGGTCATACGGTCGCTGCCACAACTACTCAATTCTGCTATTACAGTGAGAAAGCAACCATAGACAATACATAAACATAAGACATGAGCAAAGCTGTGCTGTAGTAAAACTTTACTTGTGCACATTGAAATCTGCATTTCATATAATTTTCATATGTCATGAAATATTCCTTGTTTTTTTTCAACCATTAAGAAAAGGTAAATATCATTCTTAGCTCTCTGGCTATAGAAAACCAAGCAGATGTGGCTGTCCTTTCCCACTCCTGCCTTTGATGCTGAGCTCCTGGGGAGAAGAAACGACTTGTTCAGGCAGCCTCTCCTCTGTATAGGGTACAGTCTATAGCACACAGAACATGCCCAGCACTTATTGGGTGGCTAAATAAATGGGGCAAATGCCAGGCCCTACACTCTTCCTAAAAAACATTTGTTTGCTTAACCTCATGTCCCATCTGCCCATAAAATCTCCCAAAAGGCAGATGCTCCCCCAATTTAGTGCCCCTCAATTTGCTGAAACGTTTTCCTCTGCACCAACGGCTCTCTGAGATGCATTTACATCATATGGGTTTGTGTTAATTACCAGCAGCATAAAACCTCTTTTCCAGCCTTGTTTCCCAAAATTTCCAAGAAGCACTTTGAGACCATAAGCATTTGAATTGGGGTATTGAAACAGGAACATAGGTGCACTGTACTGAAACAGGTAGCAGGTGTTTCTGCTACTCTCGCCAGGAGAAGAGGAATATTCCAACCATGTCAGAAGCTTTGTTATTGAAATGACACACACACCAGGGGAAAATGATGATTACAATCTGATCAAGCAATATTACCAGCCTGGTATTATATAAGCCCCGAGTACATTCCCTTAGATGACTTCCCCATTGATTTCGTCCACACTGTTAGGATAACCATCTGCAGACTCAGCCTAAAGGATTTATCACCTCCTGGTTCTGCTGCTAGAACAAGTGCCCACCATCGATAAGATCAGAAGGCTGATTTAACAAATTGAACTTTAATATGATTTTCCTAAGAAAATTTATCATCCCTGATTCCCCTCTGGCTTATTGAAATGGACCCTATAGGAGATAAAGAGATAAGAGAGTTCTGAAACAGCGTGGCTCTTGGGCTCAGCACTACCCTGATTGTTGGATCAAGCTTTGTGGCTGTGCGGGAATGCACTGCATCCAAGAGCTCCCAGAGAAACGTGCAGACGGCGGGTGGAGACTGACCCAGAGATGCCAAAGCTCCCGCAGTGTCAGGCAGGGACCCTGAGCTGGCCCCAGGCAAAGGTGTGACATGGGCAACCAGCCAGGCTTCTGGTCGGAGTCCTCCTCTACTTGGTGTGTTCCATGTACTCCCATTCCCCAAAACCAAGTCCCCAGGTCTTTGCCAACCTTTCATCTGTCACAACTTATTTTCAGAAAGAATATCCGGTGAACTTACTCACACTTAAATGCTGACTTCCGCAGAGTAATTATAACTAATTGTTCATCATCTCTTTCCCCTGGAATCCAAGCTTCAGAAAGCCCATGAGTGCTTATGCCTTGATTTAGGTTCTCAGTAAGTCTTTCTTAAAAGAATTAATGAATGAGTGGTATGCACTGGGGCACGCAAATGCTGTCTTATTGACCCCTAGAAAGAGGAGGGGGGGAGTAAGAGAGAAGAAAAGATATACCTGTTGCTTAAAAAAAAAAAAAACACACAAAGCCCTGAGACTCCTAGGCCTACAAAATAACCAAATGATTCGACTTGTAAATTTGCATGTCTCTAACAAATTTAGTATTTGTAGGGTACTTAGAACAGTGCCGGGATCCTAGAAGACAATCTATGGGTTTCTTAAGCAAGCAAGCAAACATAAGCAAATACAATAAATTAGGAAGAGCTGCAAACCTTCCCCCATTGCTGTGAGAAATTAGAAAAGACAGCCACTCCTAACACCCCTCATCCATCACCTCTGTTTTGCACATTCTACCTCATTTCCCACCACCCTCTCACTCCCACCAAATTGCATCTTGCTTTTCCCCAGCTGAAGGTTATTGCTGCTGTTTATTCTTATCAGGTTTTATTGGTCTGGGAATGTGAGGGTTAGGAAGGGCCCTGGCTCTTAGGCTTAGGGACCAGTGACAATAAGCTCCTATGTTACCCTTGTTGCATTTTTTAACAGGCTGGAACCAAAGAAATACCTCTATGAAGTTGTAACTTTGGGGGTAGTAAATGGGCCCAATTTGGCTCCATAGGTCCCATTGAATATGTAAATACCCTATTTGTGAGATCAGACCTGGTGGCTCAGTTCAGCACTGACTTCCTTCCTTCAGATGAAGATTGTTGATGATGATGAAAATATAAAGATGACGATTAAGAAGATGAAGACAGTGGCTTCAAGGCAACGTGCTCATCGTATTCTATTCACGGTACTATTCACGCTTCTTTTTTTGTTAATTACCCTGTTGCATCCTAGGAAATAGCTATCATTTTTATCTCCCTGTTTTACAGACTGAGAGAAGTCATCTAACTTTCCCAAGGTTCAAACAGCTTGTGACCGACCGGGCAGAGATTCAGACCCAGGTCGGTCTTTATCCATATACAGTTTGCTGAAGGCCCTGCTTACATTATCTGCGGTTCTTGCCATAACACTGCAAGGGAGGTATTAGCGTCCCCTTTTCAGAGCTGTGACAGATGAGGCTCAGAGGAGCTAAGAGACTTTAACTTTACAGTTAAAAAGTGACAGAGCCGATATTTGAAGAATGTTCAAGTTCTTTCAACATGCCATTTTGTTTTTCTGGGATGGTGGGTCATTTTTATTTTCTCCTGTACATTTTAAAGATATTTTTCAAATTTTCAATAATCAGCATATGTAACTTTTATTTTTATCTTTTTATGTCTTTTAATTACAAAAGCAATACATGCACACACGCTTATTGTAAAAAAGGTAACACTGTAGAAGTTATATTACTTTTACAATGAGAAGAAAAGATAATCCAAATGATGCTATTGCATGTTGCTTGAGGTTTACGTATGACATCATTCTTGTTATCACTAGCAATTCTTACGGAGAGAAACGGGAGAGGCCTGTGGCAATACCCACATTTTTCAAACAAAGACCCTGGTAAGTGGTGAGAGGGCGCTTAGCCATTAGCTTGTGTTGAGAGATTGGAGACGTCTCTCGTCCTCCTGGTTCTAACTGGTCTACAGACACCAGGGCAGTTAGGGAGGGCTCAAAAGTGCCAGGGGGAGGCAAGCTTCTCTTGTTCTTGGAGAGGTACGGGGTGTTGGGGGTAGATCAAGCATATAAGGGAATATTGGTGGTAATCAAGGGCCTGCATCCCTGAGCATCAGTAGTATCCGAGCAGGAGACAGATGGCCCCTCGTGTGGAGAAATTGGGAGGAGTTTAACGACAGGGCTACTTACAAAGGTATGGGCAGGGTGAAAAGAAACCAGTAAGTGATGGTAAAATATCCAGGGTAGCAACAGCCACAGACACCAGCCTCGGCTTGAAGGAACCAGAGGGAGTAGTTAGGGAAACCTTGAGGGAAAGCTATAGTGAGGGCCTCGCAGCCAGAGCCCTGGCCTTAGACAATGCAACACAGGCATCGCCAGCCCACGGCCCAGTGGTAGGGACACCAGGGGAGCCAAGAGCCCAGCCTCTCTTTCCTCCCACCTTCTCGTCTCCTGCCAGTGCCTTCCATTTGCAGAACCCAACCAGCAGTCTGGGGGCAAGGGAGCCCAGATGGTGCAATTCATGGTGCTCAACTTCCAGAGGCATAGAGAAGGGGGTGATGAGAGTCCAGCCAGTAGCACCTGCCATCCTAGCCAAAGGGACAGGAGAGCAAAGAAGAAGAGCTTCCAGGCTCCCAGAGAGCGGGGCATGAGAGAAAGGCATCAGGAAAAGTGGCCCTAATGGCCCCCGAGCCCAGCCCTTCATTTTAAGCAGGCTATTGTTTAGAACAGTTTTAGAGTTACAGGAAATTTTTGAAGATCGTGCAGAGATATCCCGTATACACTGCACCCAGCTTCCCCTATTACCAACACCTTACATTAGCATGGAAACTTCGTTACAATGAATGGACCAATATTGGTATATTGCTATTAACTAAAGTCCACAGATTTTTCAGATGTCCTTAGTTCTTCTTCAGTGTTCCTTTTCTGTTCCAGGACACCATATTACATTCAGGGGTCATGTCTCCTTAGGCACATTTTCGCTGGGGCAGTTTCTGGCTTTTGACGTCCTTGACGGTTTTGAGTGGTACTAGTCGGGAATTTCATAGGATGCCCGTCTATTGGAGTTTGTCTGATGTTTTGCTCATGATAAGACTGGGGTTACGGGTCACTGGGAGGAAAATCACAGTGGCAAAGTACCATTTCATCACATCATATTAGGAGTACTTACCATCAACATGATTTACGACTGTTGATGTTGACCTCGAGCACCTGGCGGAGGCAGCGTGTGTCCGGTTTCTGTACTGTAAAGTGACTCTTTTTTCCCTCTTTTCAGTATTGTTCTCTTTGGAAGGAAGTCACTGTGCACAGTCCATTCCTAGGGGTTGGGGAATTATGTCTCCCTCAGTGAGGATGAAGTATCTGCATAAATTATTTGGAATTCTTCTGCACAGATTTCTCTCTTCTTTCCTATTTATTGATTTATTTATATCAGCATGGACTCATAACTATTTATTTTATACTTTGGGTTATAATACAATGCTACTTTGTCTTTTTGCTCAGATTGTTCCAGCTTTGGTCACTGGGAGCTTTTTCAGGTAGCTCCTGTGTTCCCTTGACATACCTCTATCAATGTGTTTTGCTGTTGTTGTTTGTGTGTGTGTGCACTTTCTTATCTTCTGGCGCTACAAGATGCTCCATCTGTATATTTCTTCCCCTAGTCCTAGAATCTGTCATTTCTCCAAGGATCCCTTGTTCTTTTTTATTGGAAAATGATATTAGAAACTAGGATCCGGACAGTAGGTATGCTTTTGGCTTTCAGGATATTGTTTCATTTAGGCCCTCTTAGCTGACAGAGCAAAAAATACACTTGTGTTTACTAACTCATACATATTGCTCATATTGCTTTTTTTTTTTTTTTAAGATACAGGGTCTCACTCTGTCACCCAGGCTGGAGTACAGTGGCATCATAATAGCTCACTGCAGCCTTAAACTCCTGGGCTCAAGTGATCCTCCTGTCTCAGCCTCCTGAGTAGCTAGGGCTATAGGTGCATGCCACCACACCCAGCTAATTTTAGATTTTTTTTTTTTTTTAGAGATTGGGTCTTGCTATGTTGCCCAGGATGGTCTCAAATTCCTGGCCTCAAGTGATCCTCCCACCTCAGCTTCTCAGAGTGCTGGGATCACAAGTGTGAGCCACTGTGCCAGCCTACACATATTTCTATATGTAACCATCTGTGTCTATATGAAGCTAAACATGAGCTCATACCAGTGTCTCCAACTAGAATCTTTTACCACATGAATGCTTCTAGATTCCTCTCCTTGCTGATCTGTAAATTTCCACTCCAGTACTAATAAACCTGGCTCCCACCATCTGCTATTTATTTACTTAATTGTTCACTTCCAAGGTACATGTATGACGTGATCAGAACGGTTAACCCACACCTCTGTGGCTAACAACTTACCACCGATAGACTAGAGTACAGAGCTTATGTGCAGTTCCTTCTGTCTTCAGTCTCATAGATTCCACTAATTTCCAGTAACTCAGGTCACCACCTTCCCCCTGCCCCTTCTGTGAGGTTGTTCCATACATCTGTGATACAGTTAGATCCTCTTGTCACAGTTTGCACTCCTTCCTGGGACCCCTCGACTTCCTCAATGATTTTTTAAAAAGTTACATACCTTGAGGTTCGCTCTTCGTGCTATAAAAGTTCTATGAGTTTGACAAATGCATAATGCCATGCCTCTACTACAGTATAACACAGAATAATTTTAATGCCTTAAAAACCCCTGTGCTCCACGTAATCTTCTGTCCCCTCCTCCCTCTGGGTCCCTGGGAACCACTGATCATTTCACTGGCTGTATAGTTTTGCCTTTTCCAGAATGTCATATAATTGGAATCATATGAAATGTAATTTTTTCAGACTGGCTTTCTTCACTTAGGAACTTTAAGGTTCCTTCATGTATTTTCATGGCTTGACAAATATCTCATTTCTTTGTATTGCTATTATAAATAGTATGCCAGAGTATGAATGTACCACAGTTTGCTTATCCATTCACCTGTTGAAGGATATCTTGGTTGCTTCTAGTTTTTAACAATTAAGAACAAAGCTGCTATAAACATTTATGTGCAGCTTTCTCTGTGAACATAAGTTTTCTTATCAATTGGGTAAAAACCCAGGAGTGTGATTCCTGGATCATGTATTATAGAAAGACTATGTTCAGCTTTGCAAGAAACTGCCAACCTGTCTTCCAAAGTGACTGTACCATTTTGCATTCCCACCAGCGATGAATGAGGGTTCCTGTTGCTCTGAGCCTTCCCTTTTGACTGCAATCATGTATCTCACAACATGAAGGGAAGCTCTTAGCCAATCTCCTGGCTACAGAAGGCAGGGTTTCCATAAGAAGAGGCAGTGCCTGGGACACAAGTCCTCAGGAGCTACTCTGTCCATGGCTCTAGGAGATACAAGTTCATAAAAGACACCTGGGACTGCAATATTTTTGCCATATGAGGGGAAGCAATGATTCCCTGGATGAAATAAGGGAAGAGCATGTAACGGACACCCAAGAAACCTGGACTTCTCATTACACAGTCAAACAGCAGCTCTGTGATATTGAAAAGAAGCTTCATTAATCAACACTCGAGATGAACGTGTGTAACCTGGGTCCCCAAATTCCCTCACCTACATCATCAGTCAGGACAAATTAACCAGCGGGAGCCTCTAAGTATAAAAAACGTGACATAGCAGAGCGATTACGAACTTGCCAGCTTTTTCATCTGCCAACGCTTAACCACCAAGTTCCACTGAGCCTGTGCTCTAGGCCAGTCGCTGTGCTAGGTGCTAGCATCCCGAACACACGGTGCAACGGAGCAGACCAGCATGTCCACAAATCATCACTATCCAATGCAGTACACACAACAACAAAGGGACGCACATTGATTTTGTTGCTGAGGATACAAATTCGGTTAGTAAAACGGAACAAGTTCAGTGGCAATTTCAACAGCAGACTCCGCATCCAAGGAACCAGGCCAGTCAACCTGAGGGAGCATAATGACTTTTCAGGCTCATGCTAAATTACTGCAACGAGCTTTTTGGTAGATGGATTTGAAAGAGCGGAAGAATTCCCTTGTGATTTTGAGGCCATTGTGGAGGAGAGGACGGCAGGAGGTAAAGGAAGAAGCCCAGCCGTGGAGCAGCCCTGAGCAGAGAGAGGCAGAGAGTTTATTACAGGAGCAGCTGCATCCCACACTCACCAGTTTCCGAAGCTTCCCTGTCATTTGGAGAGAAGACAGCGCACATTTTAAGGGCACAGTAGAATGCAAGCAATTGATGGGTCAACACGGCTGGCTGGGCTGGTGATTTTGTAATTACGAAGCAGATTTTTTAGACAGAATGGTTACCCCAACTGTGTAATTAAGAGGATCGTTAAGGAATGTTGCTGGGCTGTGCATCACCCTGGGGCTAGAGCTACCACATGGTTACGATAGAAAAATGCAGTCAGGCTTGATCATAAGGCCATCGCTAATTAAATGAAACAAATATTTGCAAAAACAATTCCTATATATGACATATTTGCAACAGTTGAATGCTGAGACAATCTTAATGGAGGGGTCTGATCAGGGGCAAAAATAATAGAAAAACAGGTGTTAGGCCTCAGGTTAGAGAAAACCAATGGGCTAGTTGAAATTGGATGATGTTGGTGAAGTTTTAGTTGAATCCAGCTCTGTAGCACTGGTTAGGGCCTTATTTTGTCCAGCATATTCACCCTAGAATGGCCATGGCTACATTGTGGAAGCTGCAGAAACTAGCAAGAGTGATTTGAGTTGGAAAATAGCTCCTAGGGGTAAGGTGAAAGAAGAGATGATTTAATCTGGGCTGTAAATCTGCATAATACATTAATAAAAACTTTCAAAATTATGAGGGATTTTTTTCCCCCGCGAGTAGACATTAGCCACTTCTCTCTCTCCTGAGCACAAAGAAGAAATAAATTTCAACTGCAGAATGAACAATTTGAACTAAGCACAAATTTTGACATTTTAGATTCTAAAACAGGAGACCACACAGATATTTGATCTAATTCCCTTGAACACTCTAGAACTACACAGGGATTATAAATCCCAACACAGGCCCGCTCCAGGTTCTGCACAAACTTTCATTTGGCTTCGTATTATTCTGGACATGTTCTTTGTTAGAAATCATTAAACAGCCCTTGTTAGATGAAAGCACCGGTTTGGTAAAAATTTAGGCCAAATCATTAACAAAGGACCCAATCTCATGCATCAGAAGTAGGGTCCATTTGTAGATTACGACCGAATCCACTTCAGGCTTAGGTGTGGATTATATATCCTTTGGAGGTGGCTTCCAACCTTAGGATTCTAGAAATCATCATTTACCTTATATCTCCAGTGACTACTTCTGTGCCCAACACACAGTGGGCACACAGTAAGCATTGTTATTGGAGAACACATGTAATATAATTACTCAGGGTTCTTGTTTAAAATGCTGATGGAATCAGAATCTCAAGGCATTTCTGTTTTTAATAACTTCTCCAGGTGATTTTGAAAACTCCTGGCCTAGGACAACCGAACTTCAGCACTGGGCTTGAAGTAGTCTTCCTAGAACAGCATGCTAGGAGAAAATGCTAGGATCTCAATGATGACCAATTGGTGGGAGAATCCCTTATCTGGTTAACAAATTCCAGCTGCATCCACTCAACCAGCCAGGTAGTCAAGGCTTAGGTAAAAAATGGGCGAGGCCTGCTGAAATGACTCTAGCTGTCCCTGTGCGTCACGGTCCTCACTGGGTGTGTGTGGTTCTGTGAGAAGCTGGTGCATGTACCACTCTCAGGGCCTAATTAGGGATCACTTCATTCCAACAGCCCCTTCTCTTCTGCAGTGGTTTGGCAAGGCAGGAAGTCTTGTCACTGGTCACAGACAGAGACAAGCATCCTCAGGGCTCCTCCTGCTGCGATATGAAAAACCACAGGAGACAGCCAACACCTTCCAAGTTTGTCAATTCCATTCAATGTTTGGTAATTAAAATAACTTTTTACATTAAGACAAAACTGTATGTATTATGTGATAGAATTAATAACTCACACAAGCTTTTAAAAGAATAAGAGACTTTAAAGAAATTTCTCCCCTGATAAAGTTCTGGAAGAAGCCCCAGAATCCTCGGACTGTGCTTTACTCTCTTCTATCTGAGGGGAGTTCAGAGCAGCAGTGTTCATGGAACTTTCTTCCATCACGGAAATGCTCTGTGTAGACACATGCGCTACTGAGCACCTTAAATGAGGCTGGTGAGACTGAAGGACTGAATTTTTAATCGTATTCCATTTTAATTAATTTAATTAATGTAAATTTAAATAGCCACATGTGGCTAGTGGCCACTGCATTGGGAAGGTTTAAAGGAAAAGTTTATGATGTCGTCCTAACTTCTCGTGACGAAAGTCTCTGGGAATTAAGGAAGAGTTTAGAAGACAGAGCAGAGCGTGAGGCTTCTGTGGCATTTTCCCCGTCAGTGGAAACGCTTCATTTCTGTTCCCAACCCTGTCCTCACCTGAGAACCCCTTTTTCAATCTGCAGAAAGAAAAGCATGCAGTAGAAAGACCTGCTTCGGTGGAAAGCCCAGGATGGTGAAAAGAGAGTGTCAGGAAGCTCGGGAACCCATCCTGAGTGTCTTGCGTCGCCTCAGCAAGATCTTAGGAGTCCTGGAGGTAGTTCAGGATTTTTAAGTGCATCTTACAGAGATGGAAACTGAGACTTAGGAGTGGAAATATTTATGGTCCCAGGGACTTGGTGAATGAAACAGCAGTAGCACTCTCAGCTCCAGCCGCCCTGAGCTAGCTCCTCTAATGAACCCGTGTCCTTCTCAGGGGAAGATGATGGATTGCTCTTCACTGGCCTGCGAGGTTGCTAAGATTTCAAAGCAAGACAATATCCTTGTAATTCGACCATATGTATCCCATGATTTACAAATGCCCCTCTGACCTAGTGATTCCTATGCTAGTAATTTATCCAAAGCAAAACACAGGGACATGTTAACAATGTTCTATTAAGCAGGAAAAAAGTGGCATAAAATTATTTCTCTACTGCATATATAAACATATACATATAGTCTCAAGAGTTTTTAAAATACATGCGTCCATCTATTACAAAAATTGGAAGAAAATATGTACTGATTATCTCTGAATGGTTGCATTATAGATGATTTTAGTTTTCTGCTTTATACTTTCTGTACATTTCAATTTTTCTTTAATAAATATTACTTTTATAATTTGGAGAGGGCAATTATTCATAAACACTGATACCTCATTTATTAATCATGATTTAGTATCTTGTATTCGGTGAGAGCCCACAACATCCTCTTCATTGTTGTGGACAAATAATGGTGTGCTTTGGTTCTGCCTCCAGGAAGTGGGTGTTCTAGATCAGCATGGAGTTTTAGACACACCCTTCACTTTGCATGTAAGTTTCCCCTGCAGAGGGCCTTGCGCGGAGGTAGACACGCTCAAGAGACAATGCCAACGGGCAAGAAATGGGCAGCCTGTCGTCAGTGCTCAGCCTCATGGGCACCTGGTAGAAAAAGCAATGCCTTTCTGTAATTTACAAAAAGGCGAGTTCTAGGCTAACGGTATCACTTTGTAGGTTCTTTGGTATCAGCGACTCGGTCATATTCTGAGTGGGATGCAAGCCTGGCAAACACATGCAGAGGTTATATGGGAAGCTGCCCTCACAAAAGCCTTCAAAAGTCAAGGCAAATGCCAAGATCTCGAGCATGTCTAATTTCTAACCACACACATGCAATTCCAGGCTCATCTCTCCCCTGAAGTGGCGTTAGGTGGAAGCTGTTGGGTTTCATTTTTTGAAAGCAATTGCTGATAGAATTTGGGGTTTCTGAAAGCAGTTGCTGATAGAGGGCAACTTAGAACTGAGCTGCGGTTTCTAAAGTGTTGAGAGAGCTCATTGCAGAAGCGAGCCAGCTCCCCAGGCCCCCCAGATCACTGACAGATGCAGGATCAGCCGAGAGCGGGCTTTCTGTCGTGACGTGCCGCTCCTACTGAGAACACACCACTTTGCAGGCAGGACACGTACCGTTGCATTATACATCTCCCAGCTCGCCACATCCTGTTATGTTGCATCCCATCGGCCTAAGCCATGATGGAGGCAAACACAACCTGGGGTGACATGTCGTGCTTTGTAATGCATCGCAGCGTTTAAATCTACAGCGGCCAAGCTGCACACGTTACCTTGGACACAAGATACTCGTTATTCGGAGAACATGATCTAATGTGCAGGATCTGCTGGCTGAGGGTATCACGTGCACCAGGGGAGAGCATCTGTGTCACACTCCATCTGAGAGCCGAAGTTTACCCACTACACTGGATTGTCAGTTCTCCACTAGACAGCTCCACAACCGCTGGGTCCTTAGGAGAGGGGCTCTGACGAATGAAAAACTCCCCAACTTTTGGGAAGAAGATGGCGTCTCCCATGCACTGGGGGAGGAGTCACGCCCTGAAAGGAGGAGACCTTCAAGCATTGATGCCAGTGGGTATCAAGAACAAGCAACTTTTGAAGCCTATGGCTGGAGTGACAGCTGTCACCTCAACTCAGAACAATGCTGAATGTCTTATTTGGGGTTTAAACTTATGATCTCAGTGTCATTACACTTCTAACTGGAATTTACATACATGGGACTTTCAGGAGAGCTGTGACAATGAATGATGAATGAATGACTTGAGGCTCTAAAGCCAGCCCTTCACTATAAACAAAAGTCTGACTCCCAAATTCTGCAATCTCCCCCTCCAGTTGCACCCTGAAGGCCTGGGGCCTGACGGTCAGGGGAAGCTTTGTGCTCTCCAAACCCAGCTTGAGCAGCAGCGGGGGAGCACCGGCCCCCAAAGGCTGGGAAGCGTCGGCGTCTGGCGCAGGCCATGGGTTTCTCAGCAGGCTGGGAGTCCTCACACGTCTCTCTTAAGGAAGAGGGATTTACTGTGATTTCGGGAAGGCTTCAAGAGTGCATAACTTTAGATTACAGACTGGTGCTTTCTGTTTTATCCTTTTTAAAAATTCCATGTTCTGAGGTTCTCTTGACCCAGTCAGAGAGTGAGGAAAGCATCTGGGAGGAGGGGTTAGGGCTGTATTTATCAGAAGAGTTTTATTATGTAGAATTGGCACCTTCCAGTGGTAAGCGGCCTGTCCAAGTAAGCAGGAGACCCAGTGCCACTCCCGTGGGTCCTCCCTGACATGACTAAATTCCTGCCTCCCTCCCTGATTGGCAGTCACAGAAACCCACGCAAACTAGCTCAGTCGGAAAAACCGCAGTTAGACCTTGCCAGGCCAGAGCTGGAAAGCCAGTGGTCAAAGTGGCTTCTCTCCCACCACACTCGGTCGCTTTCTGTCTCTGGAGCTTCTCACCTTTATGTCCCTGCGAGATTCTCTCTCACATTTATCTCCGTCTCAGTCTCCACCTCTGTCTTTTTCAGCCTATCTGTCTTTCTTAGCCAGCTTTGTCTGCCTCTCCTTGTGCACATAGACACATACGGCCCCCTCAGTCCATTTTAATTGTCCTCAGTTCAGGTAACTGGCTGGAAAAAGTACTCATCTCTTTCAGTTCCCGTACAAATTCCCAGAAGACCGAGGCTCCTGTTGAGTCTACGTCAGTGCAATCGGCATTGCCTGTGACTGTCCACACTGGCCCACCCCCAGTCTGGGGATGACACACACAGCTGTCTTCATCCCTTCCTGTCACTAGGGAGAGATCTCAGGGAAGGGGGTTTGGGTGGGACCTGCACCTCAAAAGGCATCCTTGTCATTTCTATTTTCTCTCCACTCTACTCACGTCCTACATCTTCTCTTCAACCCAAAAGTTCACACAAATCATGTACAGGGAAAGAGAATAGGCTTGGAGTTAGAAAGACTTGGGCTCAAATCCTGGCTCTGTGGTTACCAGCCAAATCCCCTCAATTAAGGAACATGAACCTCAATTTCTCCTTAAGAATAATGGAAATAATTTCTCCTTAAGAATAAGCTCTCCCAAAAGGTGATTTTGAGGAATAATGACTCATTTTGAAAAGAATCACCTTAATTTAGAATTTCCACTTCTTTGTTTTCCATTTACTCACTCACTTCTGACTTCTACTTCTCCCATTCCCTTGAAACTATTTTCATTAAGGTAAACCGTGACTTCTCTGTTGCTAATATCTGTCAATTATATTCATCCTCTTTAGAATTGGCATTGTTGACCACTCTCCTTCTTGAAAATGCTGTTTCTGTGGCTTCTATAACAAGATATTTTATGTTTTTACAAATTCATATTGGTTTCTTTAAAGTTATTTTAATATAGAAATGAATGCTGGGCACAGTGGCATGGACCTGTAGTCCCAGCTACACAGGAGGCTTAGGAAGGAGGATTGCTTGAACTCAGGAGTTTGAGGCTGCAGTGAACTATGATTGTGCCTGTGAATAGTCACTGCACTCCAGCCTGGACAACATGCAAGATCCCATTTCTAAATTAAAAAAAAATTAATATATAAGTGAGCAAGAGGAAATCAACAATCTTTGTATCATTAGAAAACATTAACTACTGCTAACACATTTCTCTTTTTCAATTCTTTTCTTTGTAAAAATCACTCCATCATTTTGTAAAAATTTTTACTTACTCATGATATAGATTAATTGATATGGAAATGTAAAAATAATTAAAAATTTTAAAACAGCCCAAATCTCTCCATCCTGAAATTCTATCCTTTATTATGGATAGCACCAAAAAAGCCAAACCAAACCAAAACAAAACAAAACAAAACACCTCTTTGTTATCCAAAGCTTCTTTTTAAAATGCAAATGTAGAACTAGAAAAATAGAAACACAATTTTTAAAAATGGATTCACACTATAGATACTGCTTTAAATTAAAAGAATTAAACTTAATTTTACTTTATTCTAATAGCTATGGGTCAGAATTGTTAAGCTTCAAATAAATATTTTCTTCACTATAATAGGAACAATTTCTAAA
>CAUYMX010069585.1:0-19852 GCA_963573855.1 Lepilemur septentrionalis | reverse complement strand
GGCTAGAGTGCCGTGGTGTCAGCCTAGCTCACAGCAACCTCAAACTCTTGGGCTCAAGCGATCCTTCTGCCTCAGCCTCCCAAGTAGCTGGGACTACAGGCATGTGCCACCATGCCCGGCTAATTTTTTCTATATGTTTTTAGTTGTCTAGCTTATTTCTTTCTATTTTTAGTAGAGACGGAGTTTCAGTCTTGCTCAGGCTGGTTTCGAACTCCTGACCTTGAGTGATCCGCCAGCCTCGGCCTCCCAGAGTGCTATGATTACAGGCATGAGCCACTGTGCCCAGCCCAGCATGTGGTTTTGAAGAATAACCACATACCTGTTGCACTGAGAGCTTTAAAAAAAAAAAAAAAAACAGGAACTAAAGCCAGGCTTGTGGCTCACACCTGTAATCCTAGCACTCTAGGAGGCAGAAGCGGGAGGATCACTTGAGGTCTGGAGTTCAAGACCAGCCTGATCAAGAGTGAGACCCCGGCCGGGCGCGGTGGCTCACGCCTGTAATCCTAGCACTCTGGGAGGCTGAGGCGGACGGATCGCTCAAGGTCAGAGTTCGAGACCAGCCTGAGCAAGAGCGAGACCTTGTCTCTACTATAAATAGAAAGAAATTAATTGGCCAACTAAAAACATGTAGAAAAAATTAGACGGGCATGGTGGTGCATGCCTGTGGTCCTAGCTACTTGGGAGGCTGAGGCAGAAGAATCGCCTGAGCCTAGGAGTTTGAGGTTGCTGTGAGCTAGGCTGACGCCACGGCACTCTAGTCAGGGCAACAGAGTGAAACTCTGTCTCAAAAAAAAAAAAAAAAAAGTGAGATCCCATTACTACTAAAAACAGGAAAAAGGCCGGGCGCGGTGGCTCACGCCTGTAATCCTAGCACTCTGGGAGGCCGAGGAGGGCGGATTGCTCAAGGTCAGAAGTTCGAAACCAGCCTGAGCAAGAGCGAGACCTCGTCTCTACTATAAATAGAAAGAAATTAATTGGACAACTAAAAATATATAGAAGAAATTAGCCGGGCATGGTGGTGCATGCCTGTAGTCCCAGCTACTCGTGAGACTGAGGCAGTAGGATCACTTGAGCCCAGGAGTTTGAGGTTGCTGTGAGCTAGGCTGACGCCACGGCACTCACTCTAGCCCGGGCAGCAGAGTGAGACTCTGTCTCAAAAAAAAATAAAATAAAATAAAATAAAATAAAAACAGGAAGAAATTAGCTGGATGTGGTGGCCCCCAGCTTGTAGTCCCAGCTACTCAAGAGGCTGAGGCAAGACGATTGCTCGAGCTCAGGAGTTTGAGGTTGCTGTGAGCTAGGCTGATGCCACGGCACTCTAGCCTGCGCAACAGAGCAAGACTCTCAAAAAAAAAAAAAAAAAATAAGAGGAACCAAACAACCACTTCCTAAACTAAATCTTGAATGTCTGGCACTCTGAAGTACAGAACAGACTTTAAAACTAATTCATTAGTCTAAGTGATTCAGTGATTAAGTACGCTGCAGTTTACAGCAAAAACTTCAAGTTGTAAGGAAACATTTATTCAGAAAGTATGAACAAATGGAAAAACAATGTGTGCAGGTAGCCTGCCCACCCAGCCTATACAGCCAGAATTTACATCAGGGAAATAAGAAGAGAACTAGCTTACCTTCAGGGAGTTTATCCGCAGCATGCGTGCCACACAGCACTGTTCCACTGTACGGAGGAAGCTGCACGAGGAATCGGAAAACAGAGTTCAACAAAATGTTAAAACCCAACACATGCTATTTCATTAAGGTGACATTTCACTAAAACTCTTTATCCCTACAACTTCTTTTCAAGACATTACTTTTACCAGAATAATACACATGAAAAGTCAGTAAAACCTAGATTATTTAACTTAAGAAAAACACAATATACGAATGCTTTCAAATTATTTATCACTATTAAACAGGTCTAAAAATGAGGCCAAAAAATCAAAATGAACTC
The DNA here is from genome assembly GCA_963573855.1 of Lepilemur septentrionalis. Taxonomy (NCBI): domain Eukaryota; kingdom Metazoa; phylum Chordata; class Mammalia; order Primates; family Lepilemuridae; genus Lepilemur; species Lepilemur septentrionalis. The sequence continues at coordinate 17,904 of CAUYMX010069585.1, read as the reverse complement.
CAATGGACATGTAAATCAGCTACAATAAAATGCTTACGATGCATCCTTCTTTTCACAGGATGTTAGTGACTGACCTTGAAGGCCACAGACACTTCTGTTCGTCCCTAGTAAAGATGACTGTGACTGCCCTCTCACTGCAGCACAGCCAGCAGACGCTGGGACCAGGTTGACAGGCAGAGAGCAGAGTAGAGCCCACTAGAAAAACAAACCTGGGATCCCTGGCTCCCTTTTAACACAATGCCTTAAATAAGTGAATTAACGGCTAGAAGTCACATTCCTTGCTTGGAAAAAAAAGGCAAAATGGCAAGTGTCTGACCTCTTTGTAAAAAGCAGAAGAGTATTACGAATATCTCAAATTTTTGTTCTTCCTACCTATTCCATAATATTTACTTAAGAGTTAGAAATGCTTCCAATGGACATGTTTGGAATAAGAAGGTTTAGGAAGGAAAGGGGTAAGGTAAGTGACAGACAATTGCTACCTGAAGACAGAACAAAAGAACACAACAGAACGATGGCACCCACTGCAGCATTTCTCCAAGTCTGCTCACTGTAGTCCAACGGCCCCGGTGTCTGGATGGGGTCCAGGGTCTGCCACGTTCAGGGGCTCCAGTGATGCGCAGCCCACTACCATCTGAGAACTACTGCTTAGGCAGCTTCCTCAGCTGATTTCTCCAATGAACTCTTAGCATGCCAATTCAATAATCACAGAGATAAAAGCTGTTCTCTCCAAGAAACCCAGTACATTCTCTCTCCACAGAATTAACAATAAATAGAAAGCTGAGGCGATCCAAAAGGAACCCAGCACCTTCAGGCCTTGAGAGCTGCACGTACTTCCTCCACCCGGGGCACCCAAGAAGCATTCTGTGTGCTGAGATGGACTACAGCTGACCTAACCCCTGCAATACAAAGACCACTGCACACACCGGCATTTACGCTGGCAGACAAACGGAGCAAAAAGGCGTGTCTGTAAGGGCAGTGTGCACAGTGGCCACATGTGTCTGAGGAAGCCGGGAATCCCATTCATGACTCCGTAGTCACAAAAGACAGTTTAGAAACTCTGATACAGACACCTTCTCTTCTTTGTCAATGACACGAGGGTGCCCCCTGGTGACGGAAAGCTATGCTATTTTGAGGCAGAAAGAGCATTTGCAATAACTGCATTTACACAAAATCACGGTAACATCAAGAAATCGTCTTTTTCTGAGTCAAAACAAAGTTTTATAATCCCACATATCAGAACAAAGTTCTCTTCAAACTTACTGTATTCTGTTTTGCTTGGAAAAGAGAAGAACAGTGAAGAAAACCTTCGGACCTGAGAGACTGCAGCAGGCTGGGAAGACTTACAATTTGGAGAAGGGAGCTAAGCACCCATCCACTTGAAAGCCCACTCCAAAGAGAGCTGTTCGAGCCCGAGAACCACCAGTCAGCCAGCCTCCTCTCCAAACACCGCACCCTGGATTGGGAATACCGGCCTCAACTCCCAGCCACTCCTAGCAACACGCAGAAGAAAAGCCCATCAACCTCGAAGAACAAGCAGATGAGGCTGAGGACAAGCAAGTGGAGAGGCTGGACCAGTGATACCAGGTAGCACTGACTGAGTGCTCAAGACGCGCCAGGTACACATCCTGCTCCTCTCAACAGCTTCAGGAAGTCCTATTACCATGGACATCTGGCAGATGAGGAAGCCAGAGCTGACTGTGCCAGGTCGCACTGATGTTACAGCAGGGATCCAATAACAGACCACCAACAAACTCTGGGGTGACACTGCCATTTTCTATTAGTGTACCTAACGCACTTGCTTTGATTTACTACTCTGATAAAACAGTGCAATTCCAAGAATCACCGAATGCTGCCATAGATTCTGGCACAGCAGAAATGCGTGTTTCTTTGTCACTCTTTAGGCACGTAGCACCTTTCACTCAACAACATCTGCCACACATAGGAAGCTCCTTAGTCTGTGGTAATCGGCTACATAAACATGCAGCAGAATAGAAGTGGAAGAACTGTTCAAACTTTGCTCTCTAACTGTACAGCTATTTATAAGAATAAAAATTTAAAAATCAAAGCAAAAACATAAAATTCCCACACACGTGCAAACTGAGCCAAGGTAAAAACTGAAATCCATTAATAGTTATATCAGATACAAAGTCTGCAAACGGTACTGCATTCTTAGGAAGACAATTCTTGGGCCCTCAGCTGAAAAGGTAACATTCTGAAGTCCCCTTCTGAGAATGCTACTCTGAGTTCTGCTCTGTCTAAATGACCCTCATGAACCATGAAGCCTTCTTTGAAATCCTGAAAGACACCAAACTGAAAACTGTCTTAACTCTGCACTGGTACCCACACACATGCCTACAGCCTGTACTATCTTATTGTGGGCTTACTCATTCAGTAATAGTTGAGGTGCGTGTGTTGCCTCCAATATTGAGATTCGGGAAATCTGGAAGAATAATGAACTCTTCCTATTTTTGAACGTCAGTATCATGATATGACCACAGTTCAAATGTGCTTATTAAATAAGTTGGCTATTTTTATTTATTAAATTCATTTTTAAATCACCTTGACTTGTAAACTAGAGCATAGGGCAGGGCATGGTGGCTCACACCTTTAATTCCAGCACTCTGGGAGGCCCAGGCAGGAGGATCACTTGAGCTCAGGAGTTCAAAACCAGCCTGGGCAAGAGTGAGTCCCCATTTCTATTAAAAATAGAAAAAATTAGCTGGGCGTGGTGGCTTGTACCTGTAGGCCCAGTTACTTGGAGGCTGAGGCCAGAGGATTGCTTGAGCCCAGGAGTTTGAGGTTGCTGTGAGCTAGGCTGACGCCATGACACTCTAACCCAGGCAACAGAGTTAAGACTCTATCTCAAAAATAAATAAATAAATAAAATAATAATAATAATATTGTAAAAGAAAAAAATATAATTCAGACTCCTGAATTGTAATACTGTAATGTAAAACAAAAAAATATAATTCAGACTCCTGAATTGTAATACTGAGAAAGATAATCCGATCCAATCATGCTAATTAGACTATCTCCCTTCTGCAGGCTACTGTGATTTTGATAGATGACAGCTGTCATACCCCCCCAAACTTTAATACATGCACAAAAAAAAGCAAAACAGAAGACCCCCCAAACAAGCCCAGCCACACTAAGATTTCTAAAGCTAGAACTCATTTTGATGAGACAGAGCCATCACTTCAGCAAATAAAAAGTCTGGCATAACTTTACCATCTACAACCTTTATTTCTAACATTTGTTACATACTAGGTATCAGAACATAACATTAGCTGATTTCCCAACTTTTCTGTGAAAGAAATAAGCATTTTCCATTTTTCCAATTAAAAAAGAAAAGAGAGAGAAAAGAAAGGGGCCCGAGATAAAGGAAACTGCCCAAGACCACTCAGCCTGTTTAAGTCAAAATAATCCCAGGTCTTCAGACTTGAAATAGGTACATTTTTTACTTTCATATCATACAAAAACCCAAGTTTTAATTCTAATACTATAATAAGATGCTAATTCTCCTGCAAATTAATCCATAATTTTAATGCAATTCTAGTCAAAATTTTAATAAGATTTTTCACGGAACTTGACATACTGATCATAAATTCGTAATGAAGAATTAAGGATGAAAGATAGCCAAACACTTCTGAAATTAGGGTCAGAAGAGGGTGTCTGCCCTACCAGAGGGCTGATAACAAAGCGGTAGCAATCAAAACGTGTGGCATTTAACCTTAGTGTCACTAAAGTTGGTATACAGCCCCCCACTGCTAAATTGGACTGGCATAAACAACAAAGCCGTGTGGTGTCATACAGAGACGAGAAAGAGACACACAGAACAGGGCACCCAGAACCAGGCCAGGCCCACGTGGAGATGTGCCATCCGACAGGGCTGACAGGACAGCCAGGACTGAGTTCTCAATAAACGCTGCCAGCACAACTGCTAGCGCCAGCGAAAGGGTAGTCAGGTGCCAACATCACACGTATACAAAAACCAATACCTCGATTTCAGTTGTATTACACACTGAAGTGTGAAAACAAAATCTTAAAACTTCTAGAAAACAGGCAGATGTCTTTTTATTACCTTAGGGAAGGGAAACATTTCTTAAAGATATTTTTAAAAAGTAAATATCCACAAGCCATGAGAAAAAATTCAATTCATTTGACATTAAAGTTAAAAATATACTCCCCTTACCCAACAAAAAAGCAAAATGGTGCATAATATGTAAAGTTTAAAGGCCCTCATGCTAGAGATACCTGTAATATGCAAAACTAAAGATTTTTAATCCTAATACAAATAAAAAAAAAGAGAAGCTACTTGATTATAAAATATGGACAAGGACTATAAGTCATAAAATTCAAAGCGGAAATCTATACTGCCAGCAGACATGAGAAAATGATGAAATGCTGTTCAACTGTTTGTAATCTGGGAGATATAAATTAAAACAATGAGAATTCATTTATTACACATCAGATTAACAAAATCTTAAGTATGTCAATACTGAGAATTAGCAAGGATTTTTTAAAACTTTGTGCAAGAAAACTCTCATGCACTGCTGATGGGAATGCAGACTGTTAAAAGCCTTGGAGAGCTAACTGACAGTCTCTAGTAAAAGTAAAGATACTTATTCCCTGCAGAAGCAGTACTTCCACTCGTAGGTCTATATCCGCTAGCAGCAGATCCCAACCTTTTTGGCAACAGGGACCGGTTTCATGGAAGACAATTTTTCCACGGTCCAGGGGTGGGGCAAACAGAGCTGGGGTGGGGATGCAGGGCCCATTTCCTAACAGGCCACGGCCTGGGGGTTGGGGACCGAAGTCTTAGAAAAATTCAGAGGAGCACAAGAAGACAGGATAACATATGTTTACTCTAATATTTTAAAACAGTTGAACTAAAAACCTAAATGGTCCTCAATAAGAAAATGAGTAAATAAACTGTGGTATGTTTGATCAATGGTATTTAGCAATTAAAACAACAACAAGAACAAACATGCCAGCATAGATAAATCTAAAGAATATAACGTTAGCTTAAAATGATGAATACAGTATACCATGTATGTGACATTTTAAAGCACGTAAAACACAACTGACTATCTGGCGATAACACACTCATGTAGTGAAAACAGCAGTGAGGAACCAATACTTACCAGTCTCAACAGAGCAGTGATTTCTGGGGAAGGAGGGGGAGGAGGTGGGGGAGAGGTGCAAGGGAGGCATCAACGGTTTCTGCAATGCTTTATTTTTTAAAGTCTAAAGCAAATACAGCAAAATGTTACTATCAGTCAAATCTAGCTGGTGTGTTCAAGCATTTCTCACATTAGTCTGCATTATTCTCTATATTGGAATTCTTTTTAAAAAAGCAAATTAAAAACTTAAAAAGGAAAACATAACCATTAATTGTGCTACTTACTAAAACACAGTTTTATCTTACCTCAACTGAAGATCGAGGAGTCACAAAGAACTGATTAAATTCATCAGGGCTAAAATCTCCAAAAATATACTGAAAAAAATAAGAGTCACTGATCACATAAAATATACAAATAATACTTTCAAAAAAATGCCATCTAACAATTCTATGAACCATTTGGGCCAGAATCCCCAAAATCCTTTCTCAATTAAATAAACTAAGGATCTACAAACTGAGATTTCTAAATGTAGTTAGAAATTACAAAAAAGAAAATACTATTTAACCTGTCCTATAAATTGTAAAAGAACACTATAAAATTGATAAAGCTTATTTTGAAACAAGTCAATTTTGTATGGTAAACTTGTAGAGTCCTGCTTGCAGGCGAATTTTTGGCTCACAAATATTTCCAGTTGTTCCATTTACCTTTCTGCTGACTCATGTCACTACCTCCATTTCAGTTTTCTCTGCCAAACATACTAAAGAAAAGCAGAAAATGTGGTTCAAATGGGAAGATAGGGAAATCCAAAAAAGGAAAATATTAATAATCCTGATTAATGATCTTTAAAAGTATATATGTAACTTCTTTATTTTAAAAATACATCTGAATATCATACGCAGATATACATACTATTAGACAGACACAGCCCTCAACTGCAGGCCCTGATGTCACAGAACTCTGACTGTGACTTTCTGGAAAAACAACTGGTTAAACTGCACAGACATGAGTTTGGCAAGTGCCTACCAGTTCACATTCTCCCTAGAGCTTCAAGAAGTAAGTCATTGACAAGAACTCACATGACGAGACCTCCACAACAGAGAATCATTCATTTATTAATCAATAATTATTTAGAACCTAGTAAATGCCATGCACAATCAGTACTGGGGATAAAATGGTCAGCAGGCTTATGGTTCCTCCATTCTAATGGAACCTACAATCTAGTAACTTACAGGGAAATTACAAGCATATGACCCAAAAATAACCAGCAACTGAATATTATATTAATGAATAATGCCTATTATTATCATAAATGTGAATAAATGACAACTAATTCTCATACCCCGTTGGTAAGAATGCACAAAGAAAAACATTTCTGGAAGTTTCTTTGGCAATATCTACCCAAACTGTAAATATACACTAAGGAAAAAAAGTCTTCATATAATATTTAAATATATTTGCAAAATTCCACAAAGAAATTGTGCATTGACAGTAACAGTGAAAATGAACAGAGTCTCAGAATTATTCAGAAATGATCTTCTGAAATACTTTCATCATGAGCTTAGACCTTCCTCTCATCTCCAACATTTGAGAAAAGCTTATATTAATTTCACTAAGGCACATACCAAGCAATGGAAGGGCAAAGTATTTTTAGATGAAAAGGAAACAGAAAAAATATAAGTACAGACTGCCACAAGAAAGGAGCTACCGGAGAACAAGAAAGCATTTGCGGAGATTAGATTACTAAATTTGAAAACTCAGCAGAAGGTCTTAATCAACAAGGCTATAAAGCAACAGGGCAACATTTTGAAAGTTCCAAGAATAAAAATATTTTGTTCCTAGAATTCTAGTGTGTTTTTTTCATAGAATTCTATTCTATAGTTAAATTATTATTACTCCAGTGCAAAAGAAAAATAGTATTCTCTGACACCCACATACCCTTTTGGGGTTTTGGGGTGGGATGAGTTGCTTAAGAATTCCAAAAAATGATTTTCATTCAAGGAATACAAGAGTGATAAACAATGTAGTAAAATCCAAGAAACTGTTGAAATTGCAGCTGTTAAATCTAAGGCAAATATTAAGAATTACTAAACTAGAATTACGTTGTTTTAATAGTAGAAATGCTATATTAAAAGATATCCATTTTATCTTCTCTTAAAAATGACAAGAAAGGACTCTATTTTAATTCAGAATGTAGGGAAGATACATAAAGATGAGAACTGGCATATTCTACAGGATTGTCAGGTATTTTCTGCAGGCAGGATTTCTTCCTAAAAAACTGAAAATAAACATTTCATGTTTATTTAAATCACATTTTATAAGCACACTTTCTTATTCGAGTTCATATACAACCTAAAGTCTTTTAAAAAAAGAGAGCTGGCTACTTGGGAGGCTGAGGCAGGATGATGGCTTGAGCCCAGGAGTTGGAGGTTGCTGTGAGCTAGGTTGATGCCACGGCACTCACTCTAGCCCAGGCAACAGAGTGAGACTGTCTCAAAAAAAAAAAAAAAAAGAGAGAGCTGGTTAATCCAGCAAGAACATTCCAAATGATTTAATAAAGCTCTCGGCAGCAAAGGGGGAGGTGAGAACAGACGGGATCCCAACCCACTACCCCCCCCACACACCCCTTCCTGTTTAAGCTGCAGACCCCAAGTCACTTCACCACTAGTCAGTCAGCTGCAAACCACCACACAGCTCAATGCTCACAAAGGTGTCCGTGATATTTCTTCTATTATTTTCAATTGTATTATTGTTACTTAATAATTTATTCTTTGAGAAAGTTTGTTATAGATTTTAAGTGTGTTTTTATGACATGTTCATGTTAGTACTTCCTCCACAGACATGCGCCTTCAATCTAATTACAAAATCCGCTGAGGGAAAATGAGGAAGAGCTTTACAGATAGGGTGAGATCTCTAAGAAACTGCTCAAGGAAGAAAACATTCTTTGTGTAAAAAAGGGAGAAATTTAAAATATATTTTGTTTAAATATAATAATGTTTGTGTTTATTAATAATATATATTTGTGCTTGCATAAAGAGATTCTGGAAAGAAACGAGAAGAGACCTAACAATTTACTGATACGGGGGCAGCGGGAAACCAAGTGGAGAGAGGAGTGGAGGGGGACTTCTTGGTATGTATCTTTCTGGAGTTTTAATTTTTGAATCATATAGATATCACATCTATTCAAAACATTAATTATAAAATGTCAATGTAAACAACAGAAATTACTCTACAACTCTTCAAATATACTCATTTTGCAAACATTATAATTTTGCAAATCTGTTAGTTTCAAGATCTCTCTAACAACAGATGAGGGCTTGAGGAAAACATTTAATCCAAAAAAGACACCGTAAGCAACTGCTAACTACCAACTATGCAACACTAAAATATCATTTAACACTTGGCAAATGGCTAGCCAGAGCTGTTTTGAACTCCCAAGTTAATTTCCTTAACACTGGCTCATATATATCTATAAACACCCCCATCAAAATACATATGAATCACGTCCTCCTGCCATAATCAAACCTATTTCCAGTCCTAAAACTGTATGAGTTTTTGAAAGTGAGCAATCACACTTCACCAATATCGAAAAAGTCGTTTCAATTTTGTAGCCAAAATAACAAAGGGAACTGTAGAGAAGCTGATACCAAGGGTTATGACCATCTCTGCAAGATGTTCACCCTCCCGAGGAGCTTTGGTTAGAATTTCTACCTCCTGTAGAGCGAGTACTCCCCATATGTTCATGACAGATAAACTACATAGATCTTTTCCTATGTGTCTGCACACTCTTCATTTATACTAAGCCAGGAATTCTGATGTAACACAGTAACTGCATGTAAAGGAATGCCTGATATTTGGGGAGCCCATTCTCAAATGTCACAGAAGAACAAGTCACTGAGATCACAGGCCAGGGGAATCCTAAGAGTAAAACAGAATTTCCTATAATTGTAGTGCCTATTAAAAAAAAAAAAAGATAAAATATTTCTTTCCGAGAAAAGTAAGTAATCCCAGTTGGTAACCATCCGACATTCATTTTGCATGATATAATAAAATAACCCACATAAAGTGGAGGCTATGGGATCATTGTCAGTGCTTAACAAAACCAGATGCATCACTCTAAGCAGTGCTATGAGGAAGCACTTATTACCAACACTATTCCAAAAAGACAAATGGCAGTGTTGCTTGTAAAATAAATTAAAATATAATAACTTCATTGGGAAGGAAAAAAGGTAATTTTTGGATATGCTGATAAAACTACAAGAGGAAGAAATGGCCAATATTTATTCAATAGCAAATTCCAGTGAGTGGACATAAATTATACTCCCCTGCCACTTTAGTGACGATTATTTAACTAAAATGATCTCTGACCAAAGGTTGAAGCAAGACATGCTTTGTGACCCCGAAGAGTTTATCACAGAAATTCAGGACAGCCAATGGCTACCAAAATGTTCTGGTTTCACCACCTCCTTCTCTAAAGCCTTCCTAATTTCAATCAAAACTTATTTCAGGTGTTTGGCAGAACGAGGAGGAATGTTACCAAAGGAGGGGAAAAGGTCAGTGTCATGAAAGGCTGTGGAAAATCTCCAGATTACAGAAAGCGAGACACGTGACAACTAACTGCAATACCGACCTTAGACTGGACCCTGTGCCGGCGGGAGAAGGCTACAAAGAACACCACACGGCCAGCTCACAAGTAGAGTGTGGACAGAAGGTTAGAAAAAAGCACTGCACCCATGTAAATTCATGACAGCGATAACTGTTTTATTGTAGTTGTATAAGAGAATATCCCTATTTTCAGGAAATACACATTCCAGAATTCAGGAGTGAAGGGCCATGGTGTATGTCATCTACCCTCAAATCTCAAAGTGACAGGGGGAAGCCGTTGCTGTGTATGTGTGCACGCCCGCGTCTGTGTGTCTCGGTAACGCCTGCGCAAGTGGACAGAGAATTCAAGCATGCACAGACGATTCAGCAAGTGGGGCTAAATCTTAACAGCACGGCCGTCCGGGTAAAGCAGTACCTGGGGGTTCTCTGTACCGTTATTCTTTTTACAACTTTTGTTAAATTTGAAGTTATTTCCAAAGAGGTTTTTTTTTTTAACACTGAAAATTATGAGGTTTTAAGGAAAACTTTTACCCCTCTCCCTATGTGAGTGTGAAGTATCTATTAATGTATTTTAAAATCTGCTAAATGAGGGGGAGGAATTGTAGATGCTTAGGTAAAATAAAGACAAAAATAATTCTGTGCCTGACTTCACAAGACTTATAATCTAGTGGAGAAGGGAATGCCACTGACCACGTGAATTAGTTTTGTCCTACAATAGAGCAAGATAAAATATAGCACAATTAAGTTAGCACAAGAGAACAAAAAGTAGGAACAAAACAAGTTCATTCTTGCATTTTCAAAGCCCAGTGCAGAGCCTAAGAGACATACAGATGCTTAGTAAGAATAAAAGCAGGTGGTGACGGTCGCCTGTGAGCACACCACATCCCTGACAGCTTACCCTGCTGTTGGTACCTTCACTGTCTAACAGCTACACGGAAGCCACAAGGCAAACACTGGGAGTTCCCCTGTTTTAGGCAACTCTAGCCAGAATTAAAGGAATATTGGAGTCAAAAGGAGGAGCTAGAAAGCAACATCAAATGCCCCTTTTCCATGTCCTGATGTTCACAAGACATGCCTGTGGGTCAGAACACAAACGCCTGAGGTTGGGGGGGAGCGTCTTTTACCTGCAAGGGCTTTAGGCATTCCCCTTCCAGGGGAAGGAAGGCTGGGCGCTAGAGCGACTATTTCTCCCCTCCACTGGGAACAAAGCTGCACTTCCCCTCACAGCCCACCTGGCCCATCCAGGCTTCCCAAACTCCCACTGTTCACTGGTTTACTTTCTGGTCCTTTCTTAAGAAGACATGAAAAAATATATATACAGGAAACACTTCAGGGAAAAGGGGACAAGCCACAACACATTTGGGATGGGAACAGCAGTCGCCTACCTCCCTGAAGCACAGGCTGCTGGCTCCGCCCTGCCTGCTTCACCTTCTGAAGGCGCCTGAGCCCATGCGGAGGCAGGGCCTGTGGTCTCAGCGCCATGAGCAGCCCTCCAGATCCCCAAGTACAACCCCGCGACCAAACCCAAACTTTGCAGAACAAATCCCTTCACTGAAAGAATCTGTTCTGTGAAATGTGGGTTCAGTCAAAAGGCTGCACTCGAGGATGCAGAAGGCCACACGTGGCCCCAAGGCTGTAGGCGCCTGGGAGGGGCGGAACTGGAAATGCCAGCACTTGTCCTAAAGGGTAACAAGACACGCACTCAGAAACAAAGACAGACTCCTCAGCGCGCTGCGGAGAGCTGTCTGCTGTCCACCTGCACCACCTGCAGCACTCTGCGGCCCCGCAGCACCACTCTGCGCCTCAGGAGAACGCCAGGACCAGCACTACAGCCCGCACCGGCCCGGGAGGAGCATCCCCAGCCTTCACCTCTCTAGAAATGCAAATAAATATGTAGGTTGCCACAAATTAATGTTCTCTGCCTTCGAAAGGACTGATGGGAATAGGAGATCAGCCTCTGAGGTAAGTACGTCATCAATAAACACTAAGCCTCACAGAGTCAAACGGCATAACCAAGTCACAGCCAACACACAAGACACTGAAAAGTGCAAGATCTTTGCCTCCCTCGTTCCCGGATCCAAATAAGTTGAATTTGGAAGATATGAGGAAACATTAAAGAGTAACAGGCTGTTTTGAGTGATAAATGACTTAATTTCATCTATAAAATGAGTGTATACTGGACTAGATAACCTCCAAAGTTCTTGGATCTCTTGGGATTAAGAAACATGGGTTTGCAAATATTATCAGGCCAGGTGCCGTGGCTCACACCTGTAATCCTAGCGCTCTGGGAGGCTGAGGCTGGAGGATCTTATGAGTTCGAGACCAGCCTGAGCCCTGAGTAAAAGTGAGACCCCATCTCTACTTAAAAAACAGAAAAACTTAGCCAAGTGCGGTGCCTCTCTGCCTGTAGTCCCAGCTACTCAGGAGGCTGAGGGAGGAGGATCGCTTGAGCCCAGGAGTTTAAGGTTGCTGTGAGCTAGGCTGATGCCACAGCACTCTAGCCTGGGCAACAGAGTGAGACTCTGTCTCAGAACAAACAAACAAATAAAAAACCAAACAAGCAAACAAACAAATGTCCATCAAGAAGTGAAGAGACAAACTGTAGTACATCCATATAAGTACTACTCAGCACTGAAAAGGAACTCTTAACACACACCCGAATCTCAAAAGTTATGCCAAGGGAAGAAAACAAATAGAAGAGTGCATTCTGTATAGCTCTGTGTCAATGAAATTCTAGAAACGACAAACTTAGCCTATAAGTGACAGAAGCATATTCCAGTAGCCTGGACAAGGGATAGGAAGTTTGGGGGTACTTACGGCAAAGGGGCAGGAGGGAACACCGGGCAACTGAAATGTTCTATATCTTGGTTGAGGTGGTAGTTACTACTTTGACACATTTGTCAAAACTCAAACTGCAAACTTAGAATGGGCAAATTTACTGTATTAAAGTATATTTTCAATAAGTTTAACTTTTTAAAAAAATTGATGCACAATCTATACAAGGTAGATGAAGCAGCTGTTAGTACCATAATAACCGCTCTTGAAGACCAAGGACCACAGTTTCAATCTTTTATTTACCTAAGTAGAATTCTTCAGTACACTGTATTTATAAGCATCCACTCACTGGGATTTTTAGTTTCACGTTCCTTGGCCCAAAGACTCTTACTAGTGGTACACAACGGCACCTAAAATACTGTGCATCACCTTTTTATTCTGTTGTCTGTTTGCACTGTAACTGTCAGTGCAGACTGTCAGCCTCTGTCCCATCATCAATCACCTCAGATAACTCCTGACTAGCTCAATCTTTATAACTGCCAAGATCCTCTGACCATGTACTCAAATTCCACGCTACACACAAAGACAATATTGCCAAAAACAATGAAGCAAAACTATAGTGTTTCATTAAACAGAGTGCTACATGGGCAGAAACTTGTAAGTGCCATCTGTTCGACAGGATTTTTCACTTAATGAAATACGCTGGAACCAGACCAACAACAGCTCAGCTACTGAAGACCACCTGCCAGGAAGGAAAGCACATCACTAAACCAGGGCCGCATTTCGCAGGACACCCATGAGAAAAGATGTCTGACTACAAAAATGATTTTCTTCTAATTTGATGGCCATTGCCAATGGTCTCTTCAAATATTCTGGAAAATCTAGAGCTGCCTAATGAGAAGTACTTATGTTAGCTGGTACATACACTCCTCTCTTTCCAATTTTAAGCTTAAGTACAGAATTTCCCCCTTAATGAGTTGCTTTGGTTGTTAATGAAAACCAAAGTTACTTAGAAGCATTGGTCAAAGAAGTAAAAAGCTGAGAAACTGCTACCTACTAAAAATGAAGGAATGCAAAACGGGACTGATAGCTAAAGATTCTGACCAAGTCCACTAAGGAAACAATTCACTTTTACTTTCTCAATTTAACTTTCACCTGATGATCTGTTGGAAAATGCCCTCCAAAGTATAGTTTACCGGACAAAATTATAACAGTTTGCACTCCACTCTTTAATTATGTGTTTTAAGTTTGTTATGATTTAAAATATTTTATTATAATAGAAAAATGTTAACTCCAGATTTCAGAAAGTCCCCCTTATGGTAAATATGTGGAGCTCAGGACTTCAGCATCTCAGAAGAGAAATGTTTTCACCCACTCAGCTCCTAATATTCTATTTTCCATACAGAAGTAGAAAACCAACCCCTAGTGATACTTACCTAGTAGGTAAGGATCAGCCAGGATCAGCCATGCAAGACAGTGCAGGAGAAAGGCCTAAGACAACAGTCCCCAACCCTGGTGACATCTTACAATCAGAGCATCCTCAGGCCACACCGGCAACAATTCTGGGTTCGGTGCTCTGGGGTTGAGTCCAGGTCTCATTCAGCATGTTCTATGCTTCCTGCATGATTCTGACTTAGAGTTCAGAACCAGTGGCATGGTCCTCAGCTCTAACACTACAGGCAGTTGAGAAAGTGGGAGAAACTAAGCAGAAAACAGGAAGGGGAACACAGCTACTTCCCCATTCAGTTATGTCCCAAATCAAACAGAAGAAATTATAAAATAATTTGAGATGATTATTCACTTTAAAACTTTGTTAAAAAATGTCTTTAAAATATGAACTTTTTAAGTGCTTTTAAGGGTTCACTGATTATTAACAACTTCAAAAAGGCAAAAAACAAAGCTTAATGTCAATCAGAAGAAAAACTGTAATGCAACTAAACTAGAAATAATTTGATAGTAAAATTAAACTCCCTTGCAACTTTTCAGAAATGTCTTTTGCACAAAAGACATGTCTTTTGTAACTGAACTCATTTCCCATTTGCTGTTTTAATTCACTGAAATCTAACCTTCACCTCCAGTACTCCATTTTCTCAAAAATAACCTTCCAATCCAATCCAAGATCATTTTTCCTTCTCAAGGCAGCCAATCTCACTTAGTATTAGTAACAAGATCTCTCTCTCTCACACACACACACACTTTGTAACACTTTCCTTCACTGGCCTGGCTTCCACAACACCACAAGACCTGGTTCTGTGTCTTCAGCCACTCACCTTCTCTTTTGGACTGGCACCTAGATATTCCCCCCAAGCAGCTCAGCTACTCTCACAGCTTATGGACTCCAATTTCCCATTTTCAAGTTGGATCACTCAGTTATATGTCAGTTCCATTTTCCAGGCTACCAAACCCATGACACTTGTACTTTTATGTTCTGGTTTAACCTTCAATTCCAGAGGTCTATTATTTTCTTAAAACCAGCTTCTACACGTTCATCAATGGCACACTTCACTGTTCTTCCAATCTCTTAGGTGAGAAACTGAAAATATCCTGAATTATAATATATACCCTTTCCACCTATACCCTTTCCACCCATACCCTAGAATGTATTCACAAATCCCAAATTTCTGGGACAATCTCAACAAAGTATCAAAATGTTCAGAAAATCATATTTGGCAAGAACAATAGCAACTGAATGAACTGAATTAAAGGTTATAATTAATTAATCCATACTGAAATTACACACAGTTGAAAACCAGAGAACAGAATCTCAATGTGTGAAACAAGGGCAGAGAAGCACCTTTTTGAACATACATTATTATACCTAAAAAGATTACTAAAAAGAAAGTGATTCATCTCCTCTTCAATCCTACGGGCACTATCCAGCACAAGCCCTAATTATCCCATCCATGCTGGGGTATCTGCAATAACCTACATGGTAGCCTCTTATTACCTAGTAAAATGCGTGGTACCTAAGAGACTCTCAAATGTTCACAGAATGGCTAACAATTCTCAGTTTATCAGCAAACTAAACAGATACTTACTGAGCACCAGTGGCACAAAAAAAATAAAAAAAGATACTTAAAATGTTTACGCAATGTCTCCTGCCTTCAAAGAACTGGGATGGGGGACGAAGACAGACAGCTAATGCATATTGGTTAGCTGGCCCTTTACGGTCTAGACTGTGCTAAGGGCATTTCATACACATATTTCACTTAATCTTCACATCATTTCTAAAAGGCAGTGATACCTAATCTTCTTCAGGTGGTGGCAGATCTTGAGAAACTGTTAGGGAATTATGCCCACTCCCTAAAGAATGCACATACACACAACATTTCTACATATGATTTCAGGAAATTTACAGACCTCTGAAGCTCCCAAAGCCCAGTAGTACCTTCTACTCAAAGTGTGGTCACCAGGCCAGCAGCACAGGAGTTTACCTGGGAGTTTAGCAGCTCTCAGGGCCCACCCTAGGCCTACTGAATCCAAACATGCATAGTCACAAGATCCCTAGCTGCCTCTTAATGGACTTTTTTTTTTAAAGACAGAGTCTCACTCTGGCGCCACTGGTAGAACACAGTGGTGTCATCGTAGCTCACTGCAACCTCAAGGAGTTCAAGAGATCCTCCTGCCTTAGCCTCCTGAGTAGCTAGGAGTACGGACGTGTACCGCCACATTGGGCTAATTTTTCTATTTTTAGTAGAGACGGGGTCTTGCTCTTGCTCAGGCTGGTCTCGAATTCCTGAGCTCAAGTGATCCTCCCGCCTCAGCCTCTCAGACTGCTAGGATTACAGGTATGAGCCACTGCACCTGGCCTTAATGGACTTTTAAATTTGAGAAGCACTGCTATGCTCTATCTCACGTAATCCATGGTCCTACTATAAGGTAAGCATACTACCCTGCACACTACTATCAGAGTAACCGTCCCTATGGCTCCAAACTTCTATTTTAAGTAGAATGACCATTTGTCATCCAAATCAAAGGCATATTTCACAGTGAAAAGATCACTATTATTAATTACGCTGGGACAAGGGTGTAAACCAGGACATATGGTCACTCCTAATCATACGGTATATAAAGATATTATAGAATCCTACCTCTTCAGCTTGGTGTGACGGGCTGTCCCTGCCTACCCACCCAGCCTCATCTCCTCGTGCACCAAAGCCCCCAGTTACTCTACACGTACTCGCTACTCTGCGTACAAGCCTCACGCACCAGCTCCCTCTTCCTGCACTGCTCTGATGACTCCTACTTGCCCTTCGAGACTCAACACGGGCATCGCCTCCTCAGAAGTGCTCCCAAACACTCTTTCTGTCAAAGCACTGTTCACATCTCACGGTAATTCTCATTTACCTATAAGTCTCTGAAAATGAATTGTGAATTCCTTGTGTCTTCAGTTGTGGACCCCCACTTAAGCACAATGCTTACAATCTAATAAATTATCTGTTAAATGATGAGGATGAAAAAAACTCCAGGTTCAGAGAAACCAACCTTGCCTGAGATCCTGCAAACAGAAAATGGGAGGGTCAGGACTAGAACCTGGGGCTGACTTCAAGGTATGGATGGACGGACACATGAACAGTTAAGAAATAACATTTAAAGAAGACCATATGAGATACAAGACTATAAGATACAATCAGACAGTACAGGCTAACTTGTCAAGAAGAAATGACAGTCTTAAGTTTGAGGAGTCTAGAAGGAGAAAATGACATATCTGGAAAAGGAGAGGGACAGTGCTCTGGGGTGAGACTGTAACAGACTAGGCAGCTATCCTTCCTTCCCCATCAGACAGTGGTCATGCAGTTGAGAAGGTCAACATGCACTCACCCCTAGGCGACAGGGAAGTCCCACCAGCACGCCACCCTCTTAGTGCAGCACTTGGTTCAGAGATGACCCAATGGACACAAAGCTCAGAACACTGTCTAGAACTCTGGGATGCACACTGACCCTCCTGTTCTGTCGGTGTGATGGAGGCTGTGCACAAACGTGAAGTCTGCAACTGCTACGGCCACTCTGCCAACTTCGGGGAAACTAGCCTTGGGATAATCCTGACACACAGAAGTGAAAAGATGAAAGGAAACCAGGTCCTCAAAGACATCACTGAATGGCTGAATCAAACCAACTTTGAAAGCATGACCCACCTCTGAAATTTCTAGTTACATGAGCCAATACATCTCTAGTTTATGGTGCAATCCAGTTAGAAAATTGGGTTTTATTTGTTTGTTTTTTTTTTTTTGAGACAGAGTCTCACTCTGCTGCCCAGGCTGTAGAGTGCCATGGCATCAGCCTAGCTCACAGCAACCTCAAACTCCTGGGCTCAAGCAATCCTTCTGCCTCAGCCTCCCAAGTAGCTGGGACTACAGGCATGCGCCACCATGCCCGGCTAATTTTTTACATATATTTTTAGTTG
>CAUYMX010069583.1:0-7500 GCA_963573855.1 Lepilemur septentrionalis | reverse complement strand
CTGTAAGTTCAAGGGGGTCACAAAGCCACCTTCCAACAATTTGCTGGAAGGACTTACAGAATGCACTGAAAGCTATGATGCCAACAGTGATGTTTTATTACCAGGGAAGGATACCAGTTAAAATCAGTCAAGAGAAAAGACACATAGGGCAGAGTCTGGGAGAGTTTCAAACTCAAAGTTTCCATTATCTTCTAGATGCGTTGCCCTTTCAGGATTGATGTTTGACAACACTCACAGAATGTAGCCAATCAGAGGCATTCGCCTGAGCTTTGATGTTCAAGGTTTTTATTGGGGCTTCATTACACAGGCATGATTGATTTATTCATCGTCTACGTGGGTAAACTCAGCCTCCAGGTCGACTGGTCCAAGTAACCAAAGCCCCCACCCTAAGTCACAGGGTTGGTCTTTCTGTAGTGGCCAGCCCCCACCCTAAGGCTACCAGGTATGGCCAGCGCTCCCTAAGGTTGAATGTTATAAGCCTTAAACAAACAAAGAGACTCAATGAGGTGTGACATTGATTCTCTCCCAGAAGCCACAAGTAAATTCTAGACCTCGCTTTGGCTAAGGCAACAGGCCAAATGGAATCACCTCTTATTAAAGATAAAGGATCCTCCTGTAAACCTCAGCCTTGGGTCAGTGCTGCAGTGCTACACTGGTTCTGCCTAGGCCAGGTGCTGCTCCAATCGGGACAGACAGGGACTCCTCTCCCTGCAGCCCTCTTGCATAAGGGCTGACTAGCATTGCTCTTGTGCTCTTAAGCTGGGCTCCTGTCTCTCCCAACCTAGGATGTAATTAAATTGAATTGCTTTCTAAATTTGTTATGTAATTTGTATGTAATGCCCTTACTATTGAGTTTGAATACAATTGCAGTAGGATACACTAATTGATTTGTTTAATTTTATTTTCCATCCTTTGAATTGAAGCCTTTGGGACTCAATATGTAAAGTAACATGCAAATTGGGACTTTGATGCAAGAAGACTTGGCAGTTTTTTTAAACAAGACTCAAGCATTACTTGGAATCATTTAAGAGAGTAAATTCAAACAAAGCATCCTCTGCTTGTCCTCCGGTGTGATTAAATTTTGGTATACACAAACACATATAAGCAAAACGCATTCAAAAATCACTGAATATTAATTGATGATATAGGTCAAAGAATAATTATACTTCCCCCATGATTTTTCTATCCCTAGCCCTAACATAAAATAGAATAAGGTCTTACAGGTTTGCATAACTTCCCACAGAATGAATGAAGCAGAGAAGAGTTGCAAAAGAGATAAATCAATCCATCAGCAACTAGTGAGCACCTACTTTGAACTAATAATAACTAGTATTTATTACATAGTTAGTATGGAACAGGCACTATGCTCAGAATTTCATCTAGATTATTTTCCCTGTAAGAATTCAATTAGGGACTTTCATAGATACATAGATGATAAAATACATCCCCTACATTCAAGGAGTTTAAAATTTGCCAAATGTTGGTATCAAGAAGAGATGGTCTAGGAGTTGAGAAAAGAAAGAGACATCATTTGAATCCAAAGAAACTTTGTTTTCTATTTTCCTTATTCCCAAACTCTGTTTATTGTGGATGCAGGCATGATTCAAATACTAAGAGACAGATAGCTTTAATATACAGCTAAGTTGATTTTAAAATAATTCTGTTCTTGGCCCTCCACTTCCTTCTTCCAAATAAATGCCATTTCTCTGGGTTCAGAGGAGACCACAGATTTCAAGCCGTGACTGTCATCTCTCAAGGGGTTGTCGCTGTTTCTAAAGTGTGGCTCACACAATAACAGCACTGGCAATTTCATCACTCGCTGCAGTTAATATATTTCAGTGTGATCAAACCATAGTTTACAGGAAATTGCTAAACTATTGATGTCACGGATGAGGAAATCAGTACATGAGATAGCCAAGTCCTAGAAATCTGAGAAAATGAGAAGTTGGGGGAACAGAGCTTGTTCAGTTGCTGAGATGGCATTAACAGTGTGAGTGCCATGGCTAAGACTGCAGTCTGGAGACAGTGTGGAAAGGCAGACCAAGAGCCTCAGCCGTCAAGGAGAGGCTTCCTTGAGTCTAGCTACATGCCACTGGCAGAGTGAGGTCTGTGCTTTCCTGCAAATATATGAACTCTCATGGGCCAAGAGCAGTTTTAGAATTTGGGGAGTTTCTTTAGAGGTTTTTTTTTTCCAAGATATTATGGGGGTACCAACATTTTGGTTACATATAATGCCTTTGCCTTGACCAAGCGAGGGCTACAAGCGTGCCCTTCCCCCATACAGTACACTCTGCACCCACTAGTTGTGAGTTTACCCACCCTGCACCTGACCGGCACCCAGTGAATATTTACTACCCTGTGAGCACCACACACAAATTCCTTGAAAACGCTTAAATTTTCTGTCTGTGGTTTGAGATGCAAATTTGCTACCCTTTTTTACTCTGAAACTCAGTAAGGGCTTAGATAAACTTTAACTTGTTCCATTTACAGAGGCAAAATTTAATCCAACTGTTTAAAGTAGTGAGCTTCACCTGTCTCATGGCTAAAATTTTTAAATAAAAGCTATAAAGTCTTTATTTATATCTGTATGTGTTTTTAAATGTGTACATGCCTGTGTTTGTATATTGTCTACATGGTACCAAATTGAATTATAAATAAATGAGTGCTCATAAATTAAGTAAATAAGCCCAGATGCTTTTCAAGTTCATTTCTTAGAGTTTTAAAGGTAAAGGCATCTATATCAATCAGCTTGGACTACTGTAACAAAATATCACAGACTGTTTGGCTTAAACAACAGAAATGTATTTCTTATAGTTCCAGAGGCTGGAAAGTCCAAGATCAAGGTCAGAGGGTTTGGTTTCTGGTGAGGGCTCTCTCCCTAGCTTGCAGATAGCTGCCTTCTCACTGTGTCTTCACATATATCCCCCCCACACACACACTTCCTCTTCTTATAAGGCCACCACAATCCTATCAGACTATAGCCTTATACTCATGGCTGCATTTGACCCTAATTACTTCCTAAAAGCCCTTCCTCCAAATACAGTCACATTGGTGGTTAGGGCTTCAACATTTGAATTTGGAGGGGTGGGAACACAACCCAGTCCATAGCAATGTCCAAAGATCAAGAAGTCAAAACTCTTTATCTTTCAGATGCAGAAACTAAAACAATTCTTTGTATGCCCTGTTTTCAGCAAGAATCAAGGGCTGAAAATAACACAACGGGTACCAGATGCTCCATGTTCTAAAATGAGGAGCTAAACTATATACATTGGTTGTGTTAAAAGAACAGAAATTATTCTAACACAGTGTGGCTCTCTCTATCAAGCTACATGAGAGAAGACAAAGAATTCACACAGGTGCTAAGGATGTTGGAGAGACAAGATTTCAATGTAGATGTTGGGAAGAGAAGATATTAGGAAGAAAATATTGTCCCTGGGCTGTATCATGCCTTTTCTCCCCCTCATGGGGGAGAATAACAGGACACTTTCTCCCCAGTGAGATGCAACAAAAACTTGGCAAGTGGCCCCAGAAATTTGGCGGACATAGACAATGATACCTGACTCTCAAGAGGGTAAGTCTACAGTTGAAAGACTACAGCTAGATTAGATTACAGCAAACAGTAAAAAGGAAGGATCCTACAGGGAGACAGCTGAACTTTCCACCAAAGAGGACCACCCCTCAGAGCGATGTGACCTCAACAGAGAGTTAGGCCAACAGAAGTTCGGGAAGCTGCAGTTAGAGGCCCCCAGTGCATGGTCTCTGATGAACTCACGAGGACAAGAGCCCCATGAGGATAAGAGCCAGCAATTATACACCTGCTACAGAAAGAGGTCCCTGGTGCAAGATCCTAGAGCACCATCCATAGGGGCCCTTTGTCCCTTGGCCCCTCGCTCCCCACACCTTCCCCCTCCTGAGACTGACCCAGCAGCGAACCAGCAACCAGCAGAATGAGGGAAGAGGAGATTGCAGAAAGTACAGTGAGCGCCGTTTTGACTTATCGTAGGGTGGCATTTAGCTCGCTAAGCACAGATACATGAGCGAACTGGGCCCAGATCAGCTTCCAACGCTAAATCTCATTGCCAACTACCATGCTCACCCAAGAAGTGCTTGCAAATATTAAATATCTCTCAAAGTTGTTTACCTATGTGACACCAAGGACCCTGAATGAAAAGTAAAACTTTGAGTAAGTTAACTGAATTTTATACGCAGGATGCAAATACAGAGGTTCCTGATATCTTGTTGACAAAACACTCAGGGACAGAGAAAAGGTTGGTGAACTAGCAATCAGAGAGACCTAATTTCTAGGCCCAGCTCCACCACTAACTTTTTCTACGGCCTGGATGAAGTCTCTCTGCAACTCCCTTTTCCCGTAATTAAGAATAAGGTGTTGGAGTCAATAAGCTCTATGGTTTTATGATTTTTTTAACTGTCTTCCAAATCTTTCAGCATCACACTAGCAAAGGCATTTATGTAAAATCTTAAAACAATACCGCAATTTAAAAGTTAAAGAATTAAGGAGCAAAAGATGGTCAGAGAATTTTCCCATGTCACACCGTGACTGAGTAGCAGTGCCAGAACAAGAAGCCAGTTCTTTGGAATCCAAGGTCAAGAGTATTTCAAAACACCATGCTGCCTTTCTGGACAAGATGACATGATTTCTCAAAGACTCTTATAGCTGTTGGCAAACAACGTCCACAGCTACTTCTAGGCCATCTCAATCACTGTTATAGATTGCAAAACCATCACAAATTCATCCTTTTCCTGTATCCAGGCCCCTCTCTTATATAATTTTGAGTGTCTCCCTTCTGATTCTGGGCTCAGCCAGGGGACTTGCCCCAGCCAGTGTGACATTAGAAAATATGACCCAAGCAGAAACTTGATAAGCACTTGTGTGGTAGGGCCTGTCCCCTTTCTGGTTGTTACCATGCGAGTGGGCCCAGGATAGCCTGTGAGATAATGAGGGACATGTGGCCCAGGCATCTGTCACCCCACCCACCAGCCAGTCAACCTCAGAAACAAAACAGCACAGCTGACAACAGCTGACTACAGATGCATGGGCGAGCCCAGCTGGGGTCAGCAAAAGAACATCCGATGGGAGCCCGACCCAAATTGCTGAACAATAGAATCCCGACTTAAATAAATGATTTTTGTTATAAGCTATTAAGTTTTAGATTTATTTGTAACACAGGGGGGAAAAAAGTGATTTAACTCCCCAAGCAAACTGGGATTTCTGCGTGAAGCTGAGAACTACAACTAACTAGCACAATGAAAAAGATAACAATTATTTTAAAGTTCTACAGAACCTAGCAGTCAACAGCAATATGCTCTGGGTCCTGGTGATCAGTTTTCCAGCCTAA
This sequence comes from Lepilemur septentrionalis, assembly GCA_963573855.1. Classification (NCBI taxonomy): domain Eukaryota; kingdom Metazoa; phylum Chordata; class Mammalia; order Primates; family Lepilemuridae; genus Lepilemur; species Lepilemur septentrionalis. Next base: position 2,143 of record CAUYMX010069583.1, on the reverse strand, counting down.
GCAGGTCCTTGAGATTCTATAATAATATTTCTCTGAAAATCTTCAGGGCCAGGCTTCACAAAAGCACTTGGTTGGATTTTCATTCACATGCACTAAATTCACATCTCAAAATGCCAGTGACTGCAGGCTTTATTATATTCATATTTCAAGACTGAACTTGAATTCTACCAAGTCATCAATGAGATATTGTGAGAACAAAAACAAATGAAGTACAGGCTAATTCTTCTGAAAATCTAGGCTCATCATTGAGTGTTTGAGTGGAAAACTCGCTGGTAAATTTATCTACACTGGTTTGACTGAGCCACTGAGAAATTGCCTCTGATATACAGGTCTGTGGGAATTATTTTGTATGTTCAACTGAAAATATCTAAAAAGGAATAAAAATTTCAAAAGCAGATTAACTTAGCTAATTTATGATCTCCCGATTTAGCAAAAATGCTAAAGCAAAAGCAATTCTATGAAATACGGTAATGTGTTTATGCTGTTTTTTGATCCTGTAGAGCTTATTTTTTTTTTCAATTGAACTTTGAACATGCTCCGACATCTCTGCCTGTGAAGAGATGGACTAAGAAACAAGCAGAATATTAAACATCCGTTTATATGTTTCCCCAGGGAGTCTTCTGCTAATATTATACATTGCAACAACATTGCTTGAATGGTTTATTAATGGCAGCAAAACAGAGTGAATGCTACATATAATGATAATAACAATAAAGGTTATTTATACTCTGCCTAACTGCCAGATAGCTTTAGAGGCCTTACGAAGATAAACTTAAACCACTAGCAATACAAAATAAAAATGGGACAAACTGTCTTTGGATATGAGAAAGAATCAGAATGATGTGTCCCAGTTCCAAGAAAACTGAACTGTGGACAGTTGTTCAGTGGGTCTGAATTCATAAACACCTACATCTTCTTTTTGTTTCAGGGTTTAAAATCTACCCATGAGGGTATCAAGCCATTATTTCAGGTAAAAAGGAAATTCTGACTTTAAAAAAATAATTAATGTGTCCCACCCAAGACCCAGTGCATCTTGGCATTTGCAGTTCTCCATAAAGAACTTCCTTCTGAACATTAGTTCCTAAAAAAGTTAGAATGGGAAAAAAAGAGGAGGGGGGGAGAGAAATATAGAGATAGTGGAATAGTAATGACTGCCCATTTTCTCACTTGCAAACTCTATCCTGGAGGTTACAGACACTCTATGATGACTTCTTGGCCTACCACCCACCCCAGAGGTCAAATATACATCAGCTAAGTGTCCATCTGGTCAAATATCTTGTAGTAAACATACACATTCACACGGAGTCTTTATGGAAACACAAACGATAATGTATATCCAGTGAAACGTACAAGATCATATCGTCATTAAACATGGGTAGTTTCACTTATGTTTTTAAATGAATTTTAAAAATACAGGCTTAGAGAGACAGACTAGGCAGTGATTTCTGTAAATCTACTTCTAGGGTCTTAACATCTCACAAACATAATGTGTGCTCTTAGAATGATATAGCAGCTAAATAGCCCAAATAGTTAATTACATTAATTTTTTAAAATATTGTCCAGTTCAATCTGATTGTACTCTGCTCAGATTAGACCTCATCTGGTATATTGTATCTATTTTCAACAGTACATTGGCAATCTAGAGATGAAAGTGGGAAACAGTTCAGTAACCCCCTCGGCTAGTGATTAAATAAGGCATTATTCACTAAACACTATGGGACAGAGAAACATCAGGCACTAGAAGCAGATTGGGGAAAAGACAACTAAAGGCAAAACATTTAAATATTTCAAAGTCTGTGACATCTCTGCATTTTCTTTTCACTCTACTTACTTTCCTGAGGTGATGCCATGTATTCTCACTCTTCTCCCGAGTCTTTTCCTGTGATCTCTAGCCTTGTAATTCCTACATCTTTATACCCAATACTGATCTCTGTCCTCAGCACCAAACTTTTTTTTTTTTTTTTTTTTTTTGTTTTTTTGTGAACGAGTATAAAGAGGTTTCCCGGGCTAAATTGAGTGCCGGGGCAAAAGTGTGCCCCCCTGTCTCAATAAAAAAAAAAAGAAAAAGAAACCATCCTTGGCTCTCACCCCTTCAGCAATGCCTGGGTTTTTTTTTGTTGTTAGTGTTTGTTTTTTTTAATGT